>CM077237.1:11302192-11399692 GCA_039654775.1 Spinibarbus caldwelli
ACAATCATGGGGAAGACTGCTGATCTGACAGTTGTCCAGAAGACAATCATTGACACCCTCCACAAAGAGGGTAAGTCACAGAAGGTCATTACTGAATGGCTGGCTGTTCACAGAGTGCTGTATATTAAGTGAAAAGTTGACTGGAAGGAAGAAATGGGGTAGGAAAAGGTGCACGAGCAACAGGGATGACCACAAGCTTGAGAATACTGTCAAACAAAGCTGATTCAAAAACTTGGGAGCGCTTCACAAGGAGTGGACTGAAGCTGGAGTCAGTGATCAAGAGTCACCACGCTCAGACGTCTTCAGGAAAAGGGCTACCAAGCCATTTCTGAAACAGAAACAATGTCAGAAGCATCTTACCTGGGCTAAGGAGAAAAAAAAAAATGGACTGGTCCAAAGTCCTTTTTTCAGATAAAAGTAAATTTTGTATTTCATTTGGAAATCAAGGTCCCAGAGTCTGGAGGAAGACTGGAGAGGCACAGAATCCAAGCTGCTTGAAGCCCAGTGTGATGTTTCCACAGTCCGTGATGAATTGGGCTCCCATTTCATTTGCTGGTGTTGGTCCATTGTGTTTTCTGAAGTCCACAATCAACGCCACCATCTACCAGGACATTTTAGAGCACTTCATGCTTCCTTCCGCTGACAAGCTTTCTGGAGATGCTGATTTCATTTTCCAGCAGGACTTGGCACCTGCCCACACTGCCAAAAACACCAAAAGTTGGTTAAATGACCATGGTGTTGGTGTGCTTGACTGGCCAGCAAACTCACCAGACCTGAACCTCATAGAGAATCTACGGGGTATTGTCAAGAGGAAGATGAGAGACAAGAGACCCAACAATGCAGATGAGCTGAAGGCCACTGTCAAAGAAACCTGGGCTTCCATACCACCTCAGCAGTGCCTCAGACTGATCACCTCCATGCCACGCCGAATTGAGGCAGTAATTAAAGCAAAAGGAGCCCCTATCAAGTATTGAGTACATATGCAGTAAATGAACATACTTTCCAGAAGGCCAACAATTCACTAAAAATGTTTTTTTTTATTGGTCTTATGAAGTATTCTAATTTGATGAGATAGTGAATTGGTGGGTTTTTGTTAAATGTGAGCCAAAATCTTCACAATTAAAATAACCAAAGACTTAAACTACTTCAGTCTGTGTGCATTGAATTTATTTAATACACGAGTTTCACAATTTGAGTTGAGTTAGTGAAATAAATTTCACTCTTTGTTATATTGCAGCCATTTGCTAAAATCATTTGTTCATTTTTTTTCCTCATTAATGTACACACAGCACCCCATATTGACAGAAAAACACAGAATTGTTGACATTTTTGCAGATTTATTAAAAAAGAAAAACTGAAATCACATGGTCCTAAGTATTCAAACCTTTTGCTCAATATTTAGTAGAAGCACCCTTTTGATCTAATACAGCCATGAGTCTTTTTGGGAAAGATGCAACAAGTTTTTCACACCTGGATTTGGGGATCCTCTGCCATTTCTCCTTGCAGATCCTCTCCAGTTCTGTCAGGTTGGATGGTAAACGTTGGTAGATAGCCATTTTTAGGTCTCTCCAGAGATGCTCAATTGGGTTTAAGTCAGGGCTCTGGCTGGGCCATTCAAGAACAGTCACGGAGTTGTTGTGAAGCCACTCCTTCGTTATTTTAGCTGTGTGCTTAGGGTCATTGTCTTGTTGGAAGGTAAACCTTCGGCCCAGTCTGAGGTCCTGAGCACTCTGGAGAAGGTTTTCGTCCAGGATATCCCTGTACTTGGCCGAATTCATCTTTCCCTCGATTGCAACCAGTCGTCCTGTCCCTGCAGCTGAAAAACACCCACACAGCATGATGCTGCCACCACCATGCTTCACTGTTGGGACTGTATTGGACAGGTGATGAGCAGTGCCTGGTTTTCTCCACACATACCGCTTAGAATTAAGGCCAAAAAGTGCTATCTTGGTCTCATCAGACCAGAGAATCTTATTTCTCACCATCTTGGAGTCCTTCAGGTGTTTTTTAGCAAACTCCATGCGGGCTTTCATGTGTCTTGCACTGAGGAGAGGCTTCCGTCGGGCCACTCTGCCATAAAGCCCCGATTGGTGGAGGGCTGCAGTGATGGTTGACTTTCTACAACTTTCTCCCATCTCCCGACTGCATCTCTGGAGCTCAGCCACAGTGATCTTTGGGTTCTTCTTTACCTCTCTCACCAAGGCTCTTCTCCCCCGATAGCTCAGTTTGGCCGGACGGCCAGCTCTAGGGGTCGTCCCAAACGTCTTCCATTTAAGGATTATGGAGGCCACTGTGCTCTTAGGAACCTTAAGTGCAGCAGAAATTTTTTTGTAACCTTGGCCAGATCTGTGCCTTACCACAATTCTGTCTCTGAGCTCTTCAGGCAGTTCCTTTGACCTCATGATTCTCATTTGCTCTGACATGCACTGTGAGCTGTAAGGTCTTATATAGACAGGTGTGTGGCTTTCCTAATCAAGTCCAATCAGTATAATCAAACACAGCTGGACTCAAATGAAGGTGTAGAACCATCTCAAGGATGATCAGAAGAAATGGACAGCACCTGAGTTAAATATATGAGTGTCACAGCAAAGGGTCTGAATACTTAGGACCATGTGATATTTCAGTTTTTCTTTTTTAATAAATCTGCAAAAATGTCAACAATTCTGTGTTTTTCTGTCAATATGGGGTGCTGTGTGTACATTGAGGGAAAAAAATGAACTTAAATGATTTAATGAGGAAAATAAATGAACTTAAATGATTTTAGCAAATGGCTGCAATATAACAAAGAGTGAAAAATTTAAGGGGGTCTGAATATTTTCCGTACCCACTGTATATATATATATATATATATATATATATATATATATATATATATATATAGATGTTCCATGACATCTTTTTCTGCATCTTTTTTTTTTCTCATTTTGAGAGCTTCTCCAACATGCAAACCGTCAAGTAAATCTATCCTTCTTTAGAGCACTCACCTAATTGAATATAGCAGGTATAGAAATACAACTTCTACAGTATTTCCTAAGCCCTGCAATACCGTTCTATGGTTTCTGGGGTAATTCTGTAGATTCTGTCAGAATGCTGTACATGCCAGTGTAGAACAAATTCCGGTGGCAGATTTGACAAAAATGTCTATTAAAAAACACATAATTAATAAATACATATACATATCACTGAGCACATACTTATGCAAACATACATTTTAAATAGGCAATGCCTACAGGACTCATTAAAATAGAATGCTTTAGGTTTCCAGGACAACTGTCAGAGATCATTTTGTGATTTTAGGTTATTAGACTGCACGCGTGTGTGTGTGTCTTATCCAGAGATGGGCACAATTACATCAAAAAGTATTTAGTTACAAATTACAAATACAAGCTCATCAAATGTATTTAATTAAAATACAAAAATACTGGTGTGATAAATGTATTTAATTAAAATACAAGTAATTTGTAATTTAAAAATACAAAAAACACAATCAATATTTTCAAGCAATCAAGTGCAAGAGACAGTGCCATTACATTTAGATACACATATAAGAGAAAGATAAGTGCTTTCCCCTCCTTGAACAATTTATGAGCAACATACTCTTTAACCCTAACACTACAGAATATGTACAATATATTGATCCATATTTCTTCTAATTTCTGTTTACTTGAATAATACCATCAAGCATTTCTCCACTTTATTTTTTCATGTTTCTTTATCGCTCCTTTATCGTTTCTTTATAAGCATGTCAAAAATTAAGCAGTCCTGCGAAACTGTATTGTCATACCACGTAATCCTACTCAAGAGAATGGCTCAAGCTATTTCACTGTCAACAGCAAAGATTAACTCCTGAAAATGTTGATATTTAGCTGTTAAAGGGCTCTATGTAGAGTACAGAACCCCTTGTTATTAGCGACGCCGGTGGCCATTAAGTGAGCTGTGGTCAGTAACTCATTACTCATGCTCTTGCACACACTCCATAGTAATGCCAGCGAGCAACGGAGAGTAGGATTCACAGACATCATGTCGGCAGATGAGGTTCATTAGAATTACACTGCAATGACAGTTTCCCTTGGATTTTCCCAGCAAAACCGCTCTGAGTCATTCACATAATAATTAGTCTACAGGCTTTCATTTTTTAATTTTCGTTACATGCTCTTCAGACATTAGCAATAATATTTATTTTAATTTAATACTTGAAAATTTTCTGTTTGTCTATAGAAACAAGTAGTTAACTTTTGCCAAGCAAGCTACCGTCCCTTGTCAGCTAGCAAGTAAAGTTCTAGAGCAACATTTTCTTCCTTCCTGTAAAAACATTCAGTGAGCAATATCTCATAGTTTATATTTTAATGCATACTTAGTCAGTTTGCACTGAGCACCAAAACAGCTTCTTTCATTTTATTCCAGTTGGAACCATGGACGAATTATAGGTTTATTTCACCCAAAAATGGAAATTCTGTCATTAATTACTCACCCTTATGTAATTTCACACCTGCAAGACCTTCTTTCATCTTTCTGATGAAATCCGAGAGCTTTCCCTTCAAAGACACCAACGCAACTTACACATCCCAAGCCCAGAATGGTAGGAAATATATCGTTAAAGTACCCCATGTGACTTCAGTAGTTTAACCTCAGTTTTATTAAGCAACGTGAGTGCTTTGTTTGCACAATAAAACATAATTTACAACTTTATTTATGAAAATATTGATCTGCATTGTGTTCACAAAAGCATTAAAACGCATTTGTGTTGTGTTCATGCCATAGAAGACTGGCGTCAACACAACGTACATGAGTGAGTGTTCACTAGAGTACCACAACACGTGTTTGAATAATATTTTTGGAAATAAAGTGGTAAATTACGTTTTTTTGTGCAAAAAAAGCGCTCATGTCCCTTAATAAAATGGAATACTTAATGATTAATGACATGGATTACTTGATGTCTTTCCTACCGTTCTGGACCTTGAATGTGTAAGTTGCATGACTGACTGTAGAGGGATAGTAAGCTCTCGGATTTCGTCAAAAAATCTTAAAGGGATAGTTCACCCAAAAATGAAAATTTGATGTTTATCTGCTTACCCCCAGGGCATCCAAGATGTAGGTGACTTTGTTTCTTCAGTAGAACACAAACGAAGATTTTTAACTCAAACCGTTGCAGTCTTTCAGTCATATAATGCCAGTTAATGGGCACAGAATCTTTGAGAGAGAAAAAAAACATGCACACACACATCCAAATTAAACCTTGCGGCTCGTGACGATACATTGATGTCCTAAGACACGAAACGATCGGTTTGTGCAAGAAACTGAACAGCATTTATATCATTTTTTTTACCGGGGTGGTGAACCAACCCGGATCCAAGAGGACATGATTCACTTGCATCTAGCCAAAAACTATGATTGGCTATAGTTGGCAATACTATTAACACAGGTGAAGAAAGAGCCAGGTATGTTTACTCACACAAGGAATTTGTTATGGTGAGGCTTCCACAGCACAAACAGAGTGACAGTGACACAGATAATAAAAATATAATAATAAAAATAGAATAAGTAAATAGGAAATAATAATATATAATTTTTTGAAAGACCACAATAATAAAAATAAAAATTATATGGTATTTGTGTGTACAGGTGTGTTATGTACAAATGCAAGGAAATGTAAATAAGAAGCTTGGTGTGTTAAATAAATGCCTGTATAAATAGTGTTTTTTTTGTGTGTGTGTTTGAAGAAAGATATTGTATTATCTGAGAAACAAAGAACTAGCCCTACTTGATTATGTATTTTGAGTATTTAAAATGCAAAATGCTGTCTATCAAAGTGTTTAATTACATATTACTTTTTTTTTTTTTTTGTCCACCAAAATACAAATTACAAAATACGTATTTTGTAATTAAATACATATTTCAAATACATTTAATTGAAATACTGCCCATCTCTGGTCTTATCTGTGGATTTCATTAACCAGTGCTGGCACTCTCTAATATCTCTCACTCTCCTTTTGGCAACATAGAAATTGTTTTCCTTGGCATCTTCAGTATGCATCATTCTGCTCCCTCTATGTTAACTTTATAAAAACTGTAGACTGTGTCCTGTCTGAGTAGTCTATGAACTGTTCAAACAAATGCACCAGATCTGATTTAAATGTTTAAATTTGAATAATTATAATACAAGAAACATTTTAGACTACACTGAGAATTTTTTTTAATTAAATACACTTGTAATTAACATATATGCACATGTAGCTGATTGTATTCATTTGACCCTTAATATTCAGATTGTTCTGAATCTGTATTCCTTTAGTCTATCAAGACAATTCTTCTTGAAACCATTTGACAATAAAAATGAATTAGTGCCTATTTTAAAATTTCATGCAAAATTGTGTAACAACGTACTTTTACAAGCATTTTTAAATGTATTTACTAATATTATGTACTTTACACCATCACACCTAAGTGAGGCAAAATACTGTCTTTACTTTACTGCAGTGTATGAGATTATGTCCCAAAGGCAAAACATTCCGTTTCTTGTTACGTGAATAGACTGTGGCTAGAAAAT
Source organism: Spinibarbus caldwelli (assembly GCA_039654775.1). Lineage (NCBI taxonomy): Eukaryota > Metazoa > Chordata > Actinopteri > Cypriniformes > Cyprinidae > Spinibarbus > Spinibarbus caldwelli. The sequence goes on from CM077237.1 coordinate 11,308,740, forward strand.
CTTAAAATATAGCCAAAATTTTGTCTAACAATAATCTATGAACATCATCACTGCAAAACAAAGCAATTAAACCATGAAGCATTAGACATATTGTTTAGTACTAGTCCATACCACAATGACTGTGCATCCAGCTTTAAATAACTTTAAATAATTTTATTTGGATCATCAATTGCATCAATAAGATATGTAAAACCTTTCAATTATGATTTTTAAACCCATATTATTCTGATAATCTTTCATATTTTCATGTATTATTTTTGTTTAAATTCAATTAGAAATTGAGCTGTAACACACTAAACCTGGACGTTTTCAGATCTTAACCTTTGTGAACCTTCAGATATCATGATGACAGTTTACATTAATGTTCCAGTTAATGTAAAGTGAATAACTGTGAACCTTTTAAAATGTGAATTAAACATAGCTTTGAGATTATGTAAGTATTAAGTATGAGGTAAAAGTCACGCTTTTATTCATGCTGTTATAACTGCATTTATGCATTTGGATATATTAGTCATTAAATAACCTCTTTATGAAGCCTTAAACACATTAATATAAATTGTTAATGGTATATTTTATATACAGTGCCAATAATGACCTTGTGGAAGTTGTGTATAATCATTTGATAGTCTCAACAGTTTCTTTAAAATCAAAACATAAGAGGGATTGGTCACATTGAGATTATGTCCTAATATGGATTATGTTAATGAACCTTTAAATAACCGTTCATATGAATTCATTCAGATTCAGGAGGGAGAGTTACACAAGCATAAAATATTATCCTCCAGCTGCACACATATTGCAGGTTAAAAAAAAAATAAATTCAGATGAATATATAACCTTGTAGGAAAATACCATATGAACCATTAATGCAGGATTTGAAAATGTTTTACAAGACGTGAGGGCACAAATTTAGAAGAAAAAGTGACGCTTTCCTTGACAGTTCTCAAAAAGCGTTTTTTTTCAACATCGCGTCATATTACATCACGAGAGAAAGTCATGTGCCGCGCTCTGTTGGTATTCAGTGGGAGCGGGCGCGAGTCAGTGTGTTTTCTGTAGTTATTATTATTTCAATTTATCATCGTTATGGTAAATTATCGTGTTTGTGGAGGCTGCACAAACTCCAGCCTGTCAGGACATCGAGTCCACAGGTTTCCTCACAAGAAATAGGACGGTATCTTCCGGGCCTCGTGTGTTTGCGGGGGCCCAGCGGTTTTGCCCATTGGGGGTCCTATGTGGGATTCGTGTGGGCAAGTCCACTGCGGGCTTGCCCACAGAAAACCTACTCTTGGCCCCCTGTGGCCCACAACGGTTTTGCCCTTTTGTGCCCCAACAATGGTTTTCTGTGGGCAAACCCAAAGTGGCTTGAAAAAAAAAAAAAACACCTGGGGCCCCTTGTGTGTGTGTGTGTGTGTGTGTGTGTGTGTGTGTGTGTGTGTGTGTTTTAATCTACATGCAAATGTTGCACTAAAATTAGATTTCTGTGATAATGAGAGTAAAATGTAAACAATAAATTGTCCCTAAGAAAAATGTAATATATTCAACAGCCAATCAAATACTTAACTAAAACACAGTAAACAAGAAAACCTGTTGGTTTGTAGCAGCTGTTTCCAGACAAAGGTTCAAAAACCCAATTAGACCTCAACAGAACACCCTATATATATACAGGTGCATCTCAATAAATTAGAATGTCGTGGAAAAGTTCATTTATTTCAGTAATTCAACTCAAATTGTGAAACTCGTGTATTAAATAAATTCAATGCACAGACTGAAGTAGTTTAAGTCTTTGGTTCTTTTAATTGTGATGATTTTGGCTCACATTTAACAAAAACCCACCAATCTCAACAAATTAGAATACTTCATAAGACCAATAATAAAAAACAAAACAAAACATTTTTAGTGAATTGTTGGCCTTCTGGAAAGTATGTTCATTTACTCTATATGTACTCAATACTTGGTAGGGGCTCCTTTTGCTTTAATTACTGCCTCAATTCGGCGTGGCATGGAGGTGATCAGTTTGTGGCACTGCTGAGGTTGTATGGAAGCCCAGGTTTCTTTGACAGTGGCCTTCAGCTCATCTGAATTTTTTGGTCTCTTGTTTCTCATTTTCCTCTTGACAATACCCCATAGATTCTCTATGGGGTTCAGGTCTGGTGAGTTTGCTGGCCAGTCAAGCACACCAACACCATGGTCATTTAACCAACTTTTGGTGCTTTTGGCAGTGTGGGCAGGTGCCAAATCCTGCTGGAAAATGAAATCAGCATATTTAAAAAGCTGGTCAGCAGAAGGAAGCATGAAGTGCTCCAAAATTTCTTGGTAAACGGGTGCAGTGACTTTGGTTTTCAAAAAACACAATGGACCAACACCAGGAGATGACATTGCACCCCAAATCATCACAGACTGTGGAAACTTAACACTGGACTTCAAGCAACTTGGGCTATGAGCTTCTCCACCCTTCCTCCAGACTCTAGGACCTTGGTTTCCAAATGAAATACAAAACTTGCTGTCATCTGAAAAAAGGACTTTGGACCACTGGGCAAAAGTCCAGTTCTTCTCCTTAGCCCAGGGTAAGACGCGTCTGACGTTGTCTGTGGTTCAGGAGTGGCTTAACAAGAGGAATACGACAACTGTAGCCAAATTCCTTGACACGTCTGTGTGTGGTGGCTCTTGATGCCTTGACCCCAGCTTCAGTCCATTCCTTGTGAAGTTCACCCAAATTCTTGAATTGATTTTGCTTGACAATCCTCATAAGGCTGCGGTTCTCTCGGTTGGTTGTGCATCTTTTTCTTCCACACTTTTTCCTTCCACTCAACTTTCTGTTAACATGCTTGGATACAGCACTCTGTGAACAGCCAGCTTCTTTGGCAATGGATGTTTGTGGCTTACCCTCCTTGTGAAGGGTGTCAATGATTGTCTTCTGGACAACTGTCAGATCAGCAGTCTTCCCCATGTTTGTGTAGCCTAGTGAACCAAACTGAGAGACCATTTTGAAGGCTCAGGAAACCTTTGCAGGTGTTTTGAGTTGATTAGCTGATTGGCATGTCACCATATTCTAATTTGTTGAGATAGTGATTGGTGGGTATTTGTTAAATGTGAGCCAAAATCATCACAATTAAAAGAGCCAAAGACTTAAACTACTTCAGTCTGTGTGCATTGAATTTATTTAATACACGAGTTTCACAATTTGAGTTGAATTACTGAAATGAACTTTTCCATGACATTCTAATTTATTGAGATGCACCTGTATATGTATATATATATATATTTAGTCATTAAGCAGACGCTTTTATCCAAATCGACTTGCAAATGAGGACAATGGAAGCAATCAAAATTAACAAAAGAGCAATGATATGCAAGTGATATAACAAGTCTGTTAGCTTAACGCAGTACACATAGCAAGGCTTTTTTTTTTAATTATATAATAAATAAAAAAAAACAGATAGAATAGAAGTTAGAGTAGTTTTTTAAAGTTTTTATTTTTTTTTTATTTTTAATTTTTTTGTTTTTTTTTTACTTCAGGGCTTGGTCTTTACTCTAATATGCATTTTCAGCTGTTAGACCTTATATTAAGACGTGTGCCTTTCCAAATCATACCCATTCAATTGAATTTGCCACAGGTTAACTTCACTCAAAGTGCGGTAACATTTACAAGCAAAATGAATGCTCCTGAGCTAAATTTCAACTATGCAACTTTGCAAAGATGTTAAAAACCTGTTATTTGCTTTGTCATTATGGTGTATGGAGTGTAGATTGATGTGGAAAAAAAGTAATTTAGAGCAGTTTAACATAAGGCTACAACATAACAAAAAGTAAAAAAAAAAAAAAAAATCCAGGGGTTTAAATACTTTCGAAAGGCACTGTACATAGACTATATACATGTATAGAATTAATTTGTGTTATTTGTCAAAGCATTTAAATTATGTAATATACATAAATTATAATAGTAATAGGGGGGGGGGTTATACAGTGGTATTGTGGCCAGCAATACCACTGTATAACTGATATAGGCTTATGTCCCTACTGAAAAAAAAAAAAAAAAACATTAAACATTATACAAATTATACAAACATTACAAACCATCAACATTTAACCATTAAAAAATGGTTTTCTGTAGTGTGTTTTAGGACATATTCCATTAGGATTTATTGGTTTTAACAAGCCACCAATAGAAGGCAACCAATTACCTGTAGAGACCAGCAGGGTCCATTACAGTTTCCAGTAAAACCAATACAAGTCCCATTATAACCAGTAAAACCATTACTAATTTTGTAATGGTGTCTATTATATTTTTCAGCACGGGTTTTATTTATTTTATTTTTTTTATTCAATATATCCCTAAAATATATCATGAAATATCTCGATTCTCAAATATGTGTAAGTAAATCCATTTTGCACCTTTGTAGATTGTTATTTGGTCTATAATGGGCGATGGGCAAATAAGCCTAATACTGTAATCTATTAACTACGCATAAAAACCCGTCTTTTTACCGGATATGGGTGTCATGCCATAACATACTTTTAATATGACTGACTTTGTATTTAATATGAATTTAATAAAAACATTGTAAGTTACTAATTAGCCTATAACATTTTCAGTGCAAGAAGAGAGCAAAGAACGTTTACAATATCAAAGAACATTTTCACTTCAGTCCAGCGAGTTCAAGCACTCTCAAAAACCGTCATAATAATTTCTAAAGACGTTTACACTGTGAAATTAATATCTTACTTACATTCGTACTTCTTCACTTCGTTGTTTCTAATGAGAGAATTAGAATTCAGTCAGCCAGGGCGCGCGGTAAAGAAACAGCTTGTTTCAGCGATGACTCATCTGAACGCCTCTGATTGGTCCTTGCATTCATAAGCTCAACAGATTCGTATGTTATTGGTTATAATGTGCAGTGCACATAGTTAATCAGCTTGTTCATTAATACAAACCTATGTAATATTTGACTATACATTTTTTTTCTCCCTTTTCCATTCTCAGATATTATACCACATATTAAATCTTTTTTTTTTTTAACTTTAGTTTTAAACCATTAACATAATGTCTGTCTTCTCTCTTTTGAGTATTGATTGCCATCTAGTCCTGATTGCAGAGTTAAACTCCAGCCCCAATCCCGTACTGCTGAAGCAGCTGTTCAAGGTCTTCAGGATTACCACAAACGTCCAGGCAGATGTGTGGACAGGCTGGAGATGAACTCTGCAGGATGCTGGTCCTCCAGGACACCACTGTTGTAAGTGATCAACCTAGCAGTCATCCTGCATCTCTTATCAAAGATGTCAAAACAAAAACACATTTTAATTTGTATTGATATATGCAATATTTCACTGATATTCATTGATTTTTCCTCTTTTTCTCAATTTGGTTTGTGTCAGCTGCAGATAAAAAGCCACCAGGAACAGGTTGCTGCATCTTTTGTCATGTAAGTACATTTAAATTTATTTAAAATCTCGATCAAGTATTAATTGTTGCAACAACCGCATAAGTCCCATATATCTGACGAAGAAACCCCAGATCGGCAGAGCGTATAAATAGTTTTATATTAAAGTTATCTGATCTTGGGAGAAGAATCCCCACTTTCAGTTTTGAACCGCATAAGCCCCATGTCTGACTAGTACATCTCAGATCGGCAGCGCATATAGAGTTTTAGATTAAATCTATTTGATGTTGGGAGAAGAAAATCCCCACTTTCGGGTTTTTGTTTTAAACCGTGTAAGTCTCTCCTGAACAGATAAAATCCCTTCAGGACAGTGGCTTTTAGCTGTGTGATGAGAAGAAAAAAAAATCTCACTAAAGTATTTGGTACGTTGTCTGTTTATTGTCGTGTGTCATTGTATTCATATTAATCCATTGATGTGATGCAATTAATTTAATGGTGCAATGCTTTGCCATTGTCTGTGAAGTGAACGTGCTGTGTAAGTTATGAATGAAGTGTGAACGACAGGTCATGACTGCTGAGCGCAAGATTCCCATGCATGTTTACATCCGACTCACGTGCTTTGCGCACAAAGGCTGTTAAGCGTGCATCGGTTTCTTAGCAATGCCTGAGGCGATATCGAGCCCTTCCGGTTCAAACTCAAGACAGCGCCCACGTCACAGACTAATGTAAACAGACCACTGCATGTAGCCGAAGCTACCGCGCTAACGGCCTTACATGGATAGAAGTTAAACCCCCCTTACCTCAGCTGTTAGCTGTTAGCATCCGACCAACACTTAGAGACAGTGTGTGTTAAGTGTAACAGTTCCCTTCCTCCCTCTAAAGTTTCTTTCTGTTCCACCTTCTTTTGGGCTATCAATTACTTTGGTCTCCCCCACATGCTTTGGTTTATTTGTGTATTTTATTTTATTGTGTTATTTGCATCAATTATTTATTTTTTTTTATTTGGGCTTATTTTATTTCATCTACTCCATTACTCATTCAGTCTAGCTACACCTATTGAGCGAAATTGAATTTACTTAGATTTTAAATCTATTTAAAACAATTTTCCATTTACCTTCCTAAGCAATTAGGACATTTTAACTTTATTTCTAATTTTCAATTTTATTTTCTTACCCTTTCCCTCTCCATAGGCATAGGTAATGCTAGACACTGCGGTGTACAATGAGCCCTCAAACCTATTAGTGGCCCACCGGCACACATCTGATTCCCGTGCTCATTGGCATCAAGTTGCTTCGTGTATCCTAGACGCTTAATCTTTCTGTTGCCCCCTCTCAATGTTCCCTGTTAGGTAGCATGCCCCCTGTGCTTGGGTGGTGAGTTGATGAATCATCCATGGGAGATTCTCGGTGACTGGACTTGTCTGCCTGACCTACCCGACATGTACTGCAGGGCGCCTCAGATACCTCTGACCCTGTACTCCGGGAGGCAACACGTAGCACGACATCAGCAATGGGGTACCTCAAGTGTTGTATCAACCGGACTGACTGACACATAAGGGCAATTTTGGTGAATTACCCTGTGAAGTTACACGGTGGTCCACCCTTTTGAGAGGAGCGAGCCCAGCAGAGCTCGAGGCCCAAAAGGGATCCGTGTAACTTGGGAACCACAGGCAAAACACAATTTTGGCTATGCCAGCTAGTCGTTGACCCTTCCTCACTTGAGTGACACAACATTGTGCCAAAAGTCATGGCTGTTTGAATGGTTGCCACCAGGTGCTGCGAGTGCGAGTGATCGGGAGCCCCTGCAGTTGCATGCTTAGGAGAGTCAAGGGAGATGGCCCAACCATTGAAGTTCACCTGGGTGACCTCAGCTCACCAACAAGCCTAACAACACCTAAGGTATAGCCATTCACTCAATATAAACCTTGAAGAGGACTAGAGAGCCTCTCTGCGTTAACGTGTTTGGTCTGTCCAGCTATCTCTCTCGTCACCTCCCTAGGCAGTACAACCCTGGAGCACCCCTGCTCTGCAGTCCTCGTCACAGCCCCTAGAGGTGGTAGTAAGCCCTTGATTTCCTACTCTCCCTTTCCATGTTTGGACTTTGATTTGTATTATTAATTTTGGTTCTGTTTGTTTTGGTTGTTTTTGTGTGCCGAATAGGTCATTAAATGACCCCCTAGGTTATCACCCATCAACAGTGTTACTCATAGTTTTCCAGGTGCTCACTCACACCAATTATCCACTCCTGCCTTATCAGCCATGATATTTAAGAATTTAGTTTGCATCACTAACTGATCACACCAGTTAACCACGCAACACATAGCCCAAATATTTTAGCTCATTAAATCTGTACGGACTTACATTGGCTTTTTGTGCTTTTCCCTCTCCACCTGTGTTCCACCTGTGTCTAGATCATCCAGCCCAGCTTGGCTAAGGCTTGGCTAAGCGCTGCAACAGACGCCCTCCAGTCCGGGACCACTCCTGATCTACAGCACCTGAGTGAAACAGCTGGATGACAACCTGAACTGGCAGACAGACCATGATAAAACCAAGGCTACAGACACAGAGAGCCAGCCAGGATCATCGGTGCTCTTGCCTACAACCGCATCATCCAGTTAATGCCGAGCGAAAGATGCTTCAACCACAAGGAGGCCCGGAGGACCGGGAGCATGTGCAGAACCGCCAGACCAGCTGGATCAGCAAGTGACAGTGGATGAAGAGGACAAGGAACTACAGGAGGAAGTAGAAAGTTTCAGGATGCCTCTACAAAACCCGCACAGACACTGAGCGCAGAGAGCAGCTGGAATAGAAGCCAGACAGGCTCCAACAGGCTGAAGCTCTCTTAAGTAATGGCCCAGGCGAACTGAAACAACGCCTGTGAATGCCACATGCAAGCAGCCCTAGCTGAAATCCAAGTCCCTGCTCAGCAACGAGGCAACTTCAAACACCAATCAGGTAAAGTCAAACAAGCCAAGGTGAACTCAATGTCACAAATGAACTGAAATATGCTTGCAGACCACAAGGTGAACAGAAAGGGAAAACACAACACAGAATTTCCCCTGACAAGCAGGGGCGGGGGGGGATCACTGCAAACGCACACACTGTGTGGCCCCACAGACCCCAACAAGCTGGCCAGAGACAATACAACTGTCAACCTAAATACTGCAGAAGGCCACCACACTTGCCTGCCTGCAAAACATGAACTGTTATGCTTGAACTCTACCCAATGTAACCATACAAGACAGACTATCTGCTCAGGATCACCTCCAGCCTTGAAACACAACATCCTGTACCAGCAGTCTGAAACTGTCAAAGTGGATTACAAAAACTACAAGAAGCCTGCTACAGCCAGCTCTGAGTCTACGGCAGACGACAGAACAGGCCACAAGGGAGGAAGGCTTCAACTACAGAACCTTCCCTCCTCCCGAAATCCGCATCACATTGTGAGTCACTACCCAAGCACCATGGCCTTCCCCCGCACCTGACATCTGCGGAACTCAGCCCATATGGCCTACAGAGAACACAGCGCTGCCTCCATAGAGACTGTTAAAATCCTGCCTATCTCTGCACAGTACCCAGAACTGATTCTGGAGAGCACACGGGCCAGCAACAGAGATCCTGAGGACATTAAAGGAAATTATCCTGAGAGCGGCCTCACCAGCAGGACAAACAGGATATATCAGCCTATCAGACTCCTTTTAACTACGAGTGGCATGAGTTGGGCTCAAGTGCGGGAATGTTCACCTTTCCAGCCAGCCAACTCATCTGAAGTGCACTGCCAGGTCACAAAGATCAGGCCTGACATCTCAGCTGGTCCTGAGAACTCAGTCTCAAGGTCAGACCAGCCCACGGCCTAGACTCCTCCTGCCCTTACATCTTGAAAGGCACATCACTGTGATAGATGCCTCATCAGAAAGTCAACAGAGTTCCCAACCAGCAGGAACCGCATAGCCATGATGGTGCCTGTCCCAAGCACCAGACAGAGCACCGAGCAACAAATCTGAACTGTCACCAACAGAAACCCTCTTGACACGTACCAGCTCTTCTCAGAGCTGAACAGTGTGGCTACATCTTAAACAGTAGAGATCTTGAGTATTCTAAAGGAACTCATTCAGAGGAGACCCCGCAAAGGAAGCAAAATGGACAGTACAGACTCCTTATAAGTGTGAGAACTGGGATGGATGACCGCCCAAAATGCCCGCCAGCTGAACGCTCACCCAGATCTCTGCTAACCAGCCACTGACCACAGAGCCAGCCATTCCATCGCCAAGTAATGGCACCACCCAGCCACTTCAGCTGATGGCTGTACATCCAGGATGATCCAACACCTTTCAGCATACCAATCACCACACACCAGAGGGGCCTCCTCTGAATGAGTTCCTTTAGAATATTCAAGATCTCTACTGTCTCAGATGTAGCCACACTGTTCAGCTCTGAGAAGAGCTGGGACGTGTCAAGAGGGTTTCTGCTGGTGACAGTTCAGATTTGTTGCTCAGTGCTCTGTCTGGTGCTTGGGACAGGCACCATTATGGCTATGCGGTTCCTGCTGGTTGGGAACTGTGTTGACTTTTTCATACCAGGACTCCTGAGGAACCCAATCGAAAAGGGGGGCAACCAGGAAACAGCATGTTGGAAAATAAGGCAATTGCAATTGATTGCACTTATTGCCCTGTGATAGTTCATTGCAGTCTAAGATAAACTTCTCAGATTCACACAACCGCAGACATGATCTAAAGCCCTCTTACGCATATGAATATGTATGCAGTGTTCATGAGCAGCATCAATTATAATCATAGAAAAAAACAATTTATTCATTTACCATTCATGCAAACCAATGAATGATGTAGGATATCAGAGAGTGAATCAGACAAATTAAGATTTGATCGGATTGGTGTTGAACAACCCAAAGAGCCAAATTCCAAGGAGGGGCCCCAAGGCTGCAACAGGATGCCATAAATCAGATTCCTAGCTCCAGTCCGTCTGAAGAAAACCTTACCAACAAGCCTCTTTCACAGAACAGCTTGCAACATTAAAACAAAAGGAACACTTTTTGATAATTCCAATTCAGGAAGGAGACTGTCAAATTTGGGGCAAGTAATCAAGACTAATGGTCAAAGAGATGGCCATCACATGTGTTCCACGATAGAAATCACAAGCTTCTTTTCTCCACATAGAAGACAAAGAACCCGACTGAAATTCCTTCCAATCCCCTTTTAACCTTTTTGTTCTATGCAGAACTACACCCAGAGACTTTCTTTTTCATATGCATCAAAATCATCTTAAAAGGACTTATGAGCAACTAATGAACTCCATATTATGTATGTAACCCACACAATTGACAATCATGTTTTAATCACATATTATGTATGTCTTTTTAATAACTAGGGAATAGCTTAAGAGTTAATATTCATGTTTGGTATGTATGAGTTTGAAAATCATGCTTTAAATGTTTCTTCCAATCAATTCTTTTTCAAATGCATCATAGTCTTGTTATAGAAATCACGTCCAAAATTATACTTTACAAGAGCGGGAAAATTCGGACCATGTGACTGATACAGGATTTATGATGGGGAAGAAACAGAGCAACACCCCTAGGCTAAGATCATTTCTAATTGGTCAAGATGTCCAGATGGGACGGTCTGAAAGCCGAGTTTAAATACTCAGGACACCATCAAATTATGCTTTTTCATCATTGCTCTTGCTTTGTACATTTAGCCATGCTTTTTGTCACTGCTGTTTGTCCGTGAATTCTTTGAGCGGCATTCTAGCGTGCTCTGGCCTACATGCTAGCTGCTACCACAATGAGAAGAAAAACCACCTAGTCTTGTTACATCCTTTTATTCTTTTACTTTAATTTCTTGTCTTTCCGTGAGAGTTTCGTTAAGTTAAGTTTGCCGCAAAGTCCAGCTCCGACTGCAACTGCCCAAACTTCAACCAGACCAAATCAGCATCAAGAGCCAACGCCCAAGACTTTACTACGAAGGACCACTGAACTCTGCCAATCTGCAACCTCGGGAAAACCCCTTTCTGCAAGACTACAACAAAAGGGAATCCCTTAACACAAAGGCAACGCAAGTAATACAACTCCAGATTTTTGCTGAGCTGGTACATTTAATATAAATTTTAGCCTCATTGAGAAACTCAATGCAAGGGTTAAATAAGTGATTGATGGTTGTTCAGGTCTATGCAATTGCACGTATTGCTGTAAACTGGGGATATCACATTTTCATTCTCTTAACTCATCCTTTCCTTACTTTCTCTCTTTCTGCAACTTGTATGAATGTGTGAATGTGTGTGTTCATGTGTTAGATTAGTTTACATGTCTTAGATTTATCAAATAAAGTCTTATTTATATTGAAAAGAGAAGTATCTTGTGTTTTGTGCTTACAAGTTAATGTCTTAATCTGCCGATCTTGTTACTGTGCTAATTAACAGTGTTTTCACTATATTTTGGATATTAATATCCAGTGCAGAGTTGATGTTATACAGCTCGTTCACTGAATCGCCGCCGACTCAGTGATCCACCGTAAAACAGTGATTCTGTTCAAATTCTCTATAAAATCATAAATGATTCCCTTTGAGCTAAATTGACTTTGTTTCCCTTATTTACCTATTACCCCTTACAATGAAAACATTAAGTGAAAATATTGGCTTCTGCTTTAGTTTGTTTATTTATACAAACATATTATCTTTTATATAGTTCTTAGTTTGTTTTGCTAAGGAATGGTGTGTTTAATGAGAGTTCATCCGAAAATGACAATTCAGTCATTATTTGCTCACACTGGTATTGTGCTAAAGCAAATTTTCCTTTTTTCTTTTCTTTTTCAAGCACAATGAGCAGGGATTTTTAATGAATGGCAATCCTCTTTTCAAGCTTTTTTCAAGCTTTTTATGCATTTTTAATTTAAATACAGCCCCTTTATTGGTAATTCATTACCTTTACATGGTATTTAAAAATATGTCATGGGCAAATATTTTATTTACAGTGAAACAGCAGAATTTTAGTATTTTAGTTCTCTTCAAATCATAAATATATGAACAGAACACCAAATTAACCGTCACAGGGTTGAACTAATAGCTCGCTAATCAAATATTAGGTGGATCCCAATAACATAGCACTAAGGCTGCTGACTGACATGAGAGGAGAAAGATGCTGTTTTGTAACAGACCACTAGAGGACAGGAGAGCTTTATCTGAGATAATATATTTCAAAATGAAGATTTTGATTCTAATCCAATTACTACATCATTACTGTATTCTTTTGTCCTGCAGTTCTGGCCAAGCGGATTCAGGAGTAGATCTTCTCAATCAGGATCTGCTCATGGACAACAGGTGAATTCACCTGTGATTGTTATTTAAATGATTTTAGATCCCCAGAGGAGTGTAATATGCAAACAGAGGCTGTGGTCATTCTGTTAAATTGATACCTCATATACATGTGTACAAAATGAGTGGATTCATGATTCTGAAGCCAAAATTTAATTATCTATCTATAAGTTTTTATATAAATTTATGTTGTGTCCCCAAGTCAACTATCATTTTTCCCCTTTTTGACTGTATAGTTCACTTTGAGCACTGAGTTTGTAATGCCAAATTTAGCTGTAAAACTGGTAACCCAGTAATTAAGCTAAACCCCAAAAAGAAGTATATATTACAATATATTCATTTAGCTTGATATGGCACAATGCAGTTTTTAACACATTTTAACACGTTTTTAACACATTAACATTATTTACATGAATAAAATGTTTAGTCTTACTCTCTAGAAATATGGCACATAGTCTTAGAGTTCGTACTTGACTAACTAGGGCCCAGGTCAGGGAGCAGACAGACTGGCTAAACCGACCATCTGCTAGCCGCCTCACATCACAGAAGGCAGTTAATTCTCAGCACATAGAGACTCCTTCACCTAGATATCACACTATAGAGACTGTGTCTGTTCCCCGTACTAGAAAATACAGAAAACGTCCAAACCAAAGTAATAGTAACAATTTAATTGATGTTCAACAAATAAAAAATGTTTACAATACAGAGAAACAACTGATAAAACTTGGCTTACTGAATATCAGGTCCCTTTCTACAAAAGCACTATTTGTAAATGATATGATCACTGACCATAAGCTAGATGTGCTTTGTTTGACAGAAACATGGCTAAAACCAGATGAATAAATTACTTTAAATGAGTCTACCCCCCAAGATTACTGCTATAAAAATGAGCCACGTCCAAAAGGTAAAGGGGGAGGTGTTGCTACAATTTATAGCAATATTCTCAGTATTTCTCAGAGGGCAGGCTTTAAGTATAACTCGTTTGAAGTTATGGTGCTGCGTATAACATTATCTAGAGAAACATGTGTTAGTGATAAATCCCCTGTGATGTTTGTATTGGCTACTGTGTACAGGCCACCAGGGCACCACACAGACTTTATTAAAGAATTTTCTGATTTTCTATCTGAGTTAGTACTGGCTGCAGATAAAGTCTTAATTGTTGGTGATTTTAATATCCATGTCGATAATGAAAAAGATGCATTAGGATCAGCATTCATAGACATTCTGAACTCTATTGGGGTTAGACAACATGTTTCAGGACCTACTCATTGTCGAAATCATACTCTAGATTTAATACTGTCACATGGAATTGATGTTAGTGGTGTTGAAATTCTGCAGCAAAGCGATGATATCTCAGATCATTATCTAGTCTTGTGTAAACTCCATATAGCTAAAACTGTAAATTCTACTCCTTGTTACAAGTATGGTAGAATCATCACTTCTACCACAAAAGACTGCTTTGTAAGTAATCTTCCTGATTTATCTCAATTCATCAGCATATCCAACAGCGCAGAAAAACTTGATGATGTAACAGAAACTATGGACTCTCTCTTTTCTAGCACTTTAGATACAGTTGCTCCTTTACGCTTAAGGAAGATCAAAGAAAACAGTTTGACTCCGTGGTATAATGAGCACACTCGCACCCTAAAGAGAGCAGCCCGGAAAATGGAGCGCAGCTGGAGGAAAACAAAACTAGAGGTATTTCGTATAGCTTGGCGGGAAAGTACCCTATCCTACAGAAAAGCATTAAAAACGGCTAGATCTGATTACTTTTCGTCTCTTCTAGAAGAAAACAAAAATAACCCCCGGTATTTATTCAATACAGTCACTAATTTAACGAAAAATAAAGCATCAACAGGTGTTGGCATTTCTCAAGAGCACAGCTGTAATGACTTTATGAACTACTTTACTTCCAAGATCGATACTATTAGAGATAAAATTGTAACCATGCAGCCGTCAGCTACAGTATCGCATCAGATAGTGCACTATAGATCCCCTGAGGAACAATTCCACTCATTCTCTATTATAGGAGAGGAAGAATTGTATAAACTTGTTAAATCATCTAAACCAACAACATGTATGTTAGACCCTATTCCATCTAAACTACTAAAAGAGCTGCTTCCAGAAGTCATAGATCCTCTTTTGGCTATTATTAATTCATCATTGTCATTAGGATATGTCCCCAAAACCTTCAAATTGGCTGTTATTAAGCCTCTCATTAAAAACCACAACTTGACCCCAAAGATCTAGTTAATTACAGACCGATCTCAAATCTCCCTTTTCTGTCAAAGATACTAGAAAAGGTAGTATCCTCACAATTATATTCCTTCTTAGAGAAAAATGGTATCTGTGAGGAATTCCAGTCAGGATTTAGACCGTATCATAGTACTGAGACTGCTCTCATTAGAGTTACAAATGACCTGCTTCTATCATCTGATCATGGTTGTATCTCTTTATTAGTTCTACTGGATCTTAGCGCTGCGTTCGACACTATCGACCACAACATTCTTTTGAATAGACTAGAAAACTTAGTTGGCATTAGTGGAAGTGCCTTAGCATGGTTCAAATCGTACTTATCTGACCGCCATCAGTTCGTAGCAGTAAATGAAGAGGTATCATATCGATCACAAGTGCAGTATGGAGTACCTCAAGGCTCAGTACTAGGGCCATTACTTTTCACGCTTTATATGTTACCCTTGGGAGATATTATCAGGAGACATGGTGTTAGCTTTCACTGTTATGCTGATGATACTCAGCTCTATATTTCTTCACGGCCCGGTGAAACACACCAAATTGAGAAACTAACGGAATGTATAGTCGATATAAAAAACTGGATGACGAGTAACTTCTTACTGCTAAATTCTGAAAAAACAGAGGTGTTAATTATCGGACCTAAAAACCCCACATGTAATAACCTAGAACACTATCTAACACGTGACGGCTGCTCTGTCAATTCTTCTTCATCAGTTAGGAACCTAGGTGTGCTGTTTGATAGCAATCTTTCATTTGAAAGCCATGTTTCTAGTATCTGTAAAACTGCGTTTTTCCATCTCAAAAACATATCTAAATTGCGACCTATGCTCTCAACGTCAAATGCAGAAATGCTAATTCATGCGTTTATGACCTCAAGGTTAGACTATTGTAATGCTTTACTGGGTGGTTGTTCTGCACGCTTGATCAATAAACTACAGTTGGTCCAAAATGCAGCAGCTAGAGTCCTTACTAGAACCAGGAAGTATGACCATATTAGCCCGGTTCTGTCAACACTGCACTGGCTCCCTATCAAACATCGGATAGATTTTAAAATCTTGTTAATTACTTATAAAGCCCTGAATGGCTTAGCTCCTCAGTACTTAAGCGAGCTCTTATCACATTATAGTCCTCCACGTCTGCTGCGTTCTCAAAACTTTGGCCATTTGATAATACCTAGAATATCAAAATCGACTGCGGGCGGCAGATCCTTTTCCTATTTAGCGCCCAAACTCTGGAACAATCTACCTAACACTGTTCGGGAGGCAGACACACTGTGTCAGTTTAAATCTAGATTAAAGACACATTTCTTTAACCTGGCTTACACATAACACACTAATACACTTCTATTATTCAAATCCGTTAAAGGATTGTTAGGCTGCATTAATTAGATCAACCGGAACCGGGAACACTCCTCATAACACACGATGTACTCGTTACATCGTAAGAAGAATGGCATCTACGCTAATATTTGTCTGTTTCTTTATTATTCTGTTTCTCAGTCCGTGTCCGGATCAGATGGCGCCGGGAGATGATGTCTGCGACCCTGACCGTCGGCGGAGGCCGGACACCTGGATGAGCCCCGGGGACATATCCCCAGTGAAGACCTCGACTTAAATACAATAAAACTTAAAATTAAACAAAATAACTAGAATATAATAAAATACCTAACTACATAATACTATTATTGTTAGAAATTGCAACAATATAAAAATAGAAATATGATACATTTATACATTTAAAATTTAATTAATACAATAAGTAAAAAAATAAATAATAATATCCTGGCCAGAGGAGAACTGGCCCCCCGACTGAGCCTGGTTTCTCCCAAGGTTTTTTTCTCCATTCTGTCACAGAGGGAGTTTTCGTTCCTTGCCGCTGTCCCCTCTGGCTTGCTCAGTTGGGGACACTTAATTTCTAACGATTATCGTCAATTTGATTTCATATATACTATTTAAACTAAACTGAGCTAGACAATGACATCTCTGAATTCAATAATGAAATGCCTTTAACTGAAAATTGAGTGTTTAATCTTATTATTATACATTACTGACACTCTATCCTCCAATTTGATACTGTTAAGTGCTTTGACACAATCTGTATTGTTAAAAGCGCTATATAAATAAAGGTGACTTGACTTGACAAATATTTCTGTAAAAATGTTACTAAAAACAGTCAAACTGAAAGAGGCACATGTTGAATAAAATCAGTTGTTATATGATCTGGATGTTTCCCCTCTCTGCCTCAGACAAACAAGACAAACAAAACTCTGGACCTGCTCGCAGATAATCTTATTCCCTTCAATACTACTACCACCAGGTGATTTTATTTCCTCGTTATTTTCTCTTAATTCATGAAACTGTGATTTCTTAGTTTTGAAGAACACACATGCAGTATCTTAGACAGATTATCAATATGATTAGTAATGTAAAAATAACACATAAAAGAAGCTCAGAAGACCACTGAAGTATTGAAGTGTAACTAATAGTTTCGTTTCGTCTCTCTCAGAACCAGCACTGACTACACTTACAGCTCCAAAACCCAGATTGAAGATTTTAAGGTAACCCAGATTGAGGTACAGCATCATTTTTCATTTTCTTTTTCTTTCTTTCTTTCTTACTTTCTATTTTATTTTATTTTTTTCAGTTCACTTAAAGCAGATGTGTCTGAACCTGTTCCTGAAGGGCCACTGTCCTGCTGAGTTCAGCTCCAACCCTAATTAAACACGCCTGAACCAGCTAATCAAGGTCTTCAGACTCAGGCCCTGTCCCAAATCGCACCCTAAACCCTCAAGGTCTTCCTCTGAGTCCACACTTTCGTGACGTAATGCCGCTTTGACTGTCTGGTAGAAGTCTGTTGCGGATCTTGCCGGAAGTGCGCATAGTGGCTGCAAAGGGGCAAATTTCCAGGTGTGTTAGAGCTGCTTGTAGCTGAACGCTGCAGGACATTGGCCCTCCAGGAACAGGACTGGACACCCCTGGCATAAAGGGATCTCATTGGAGCTTCAGTTTTCAGTGTTTGATTTGCTCAGTGTTTGAGATGTCATGTAAACCACCCAAATATACTGTACCTAACAATCGTTGTGCTTTGTTAAGAAGTGGTAGATGTGTTGACCATTGTATTGATCATATTATACACTGCAGCTTTCAGGAAAACAGTCCTGTGCTGTACTGTCTCAACACGATAAACCTTTTTTAACAGTCACATCACAGTTCCACTTGCATACGACAGCGCATGCTTCTAAGTGCAGTGTGAAATTGTTTTATTTTGTTGTTGTTTTTTTTTTCCAGCTCAGATGATGAATTTGATCCAATACCAAAATCGAGTGAGCCCACAAAGAGGTAATGATTCTGACTGAAATTCTCACTGTTTAACAATCATCTGTGTACACATGGCAGCCAACACCTCATTCTCTGTCTGCTTGTGTCTTTCATAGTCCTCAATGGTATAGTCCTCCTAAACCCAACTCAAGGTAATTGTGCAGATTCATTTATCAGGCTCTGTTTGCTAAAATTATGACAGTAATGGTTATCCTAATGCATTTTGTCATAATATTGTTAATTTTCAGTTACACAGATACATTCAATCACTTTCAGCTCTGGTGACACTGGAGTAAACCCAACTTTTATGTCACTTCCAACTCTTTGGCAGACCCCAAGCTGAAGCTCAGAACTGAACTCTTAAGGCCCAAAGGTGTGCACTGAACATACAGTCATACATGCATACCACCTTCTCAGTGATTAAGAGCTTCTGGGTCACATTGGGTCACAGTGGTGACTGCCAAGGACACCTGCGTCTTAACTTGAAGTAAAATAACCAATGATCAACCTGCTACTTCCTGGTTCTTGCAGACCTTGCAACCCCCTGGGGAAGCCCTGTCAAGTGCAGGAACTTCTTGCTAGACCATACCAGACATTTACTCTGGTGAAAATATGAGACTGCAGTACCAGCATACACAAAAGGGGAGTAGACAGCGACAGTATGACACACAGACAGTGTGGCCAAACCCTCAACCACACACCTTCAAGGAAATGGAGGGAACCTGGCCCCACTCTGAGCCACACCCCCTTTTCTAAGAGACATCCTGCACCTGCTGACAACTGCCAGTGCCAAAGCTGCTCTTCACAAGAGGCAATGATGCAGAGCTAACGTCAACTACGTGGACTCACTCAAGACCACATTACATCATCAAACTCAAATGGCATCTGCACTCTACACCATGCCTGATTTACCCTCATCCCAAGGAGTTTCATCCGACACCTGTATTCACCAACTACTGCCTTAGTCCTGGTCTACACCAACAACATGGCCAGAACTAAAGGGGGGTTGCCCACTTCAGCAGAACACTGCTCCCACCGGAGCACGAACTACTCAGATGACAAAAGAGCCCTGCTCTGCACTTCTTGAACCATCCAGCGATTCTCCAGTTACAATGGAACACGGAAAGTGATCACAGAGACGTGCTGCCAACCTGTAATGGCCCTCAACAGCCAATGCATCCATACAGAGGACCAACGCACCCAAAGCCACATGGTCAATGGCCTTTTAAGGATGCAATGTTGAGGCACAGTGTGCCCAGAGCAGGTGTTTTGTGGGTTAACAGCAAACCTCTCCCACAGCGACACTTCAAGCTGGACACCCAGTCATCACAGTACAAGTGACAGCCATCCTGATCACCCTTTAAATCGAATCGGCTCACAATAACTGCATCAGAGAACTCCTTATTTACAAAGACTCAAATTATGCCAAGCTCAGCTTCATACGCCACCTCCTTGGCTAGGAAAAAGATGAGTTGCCACAATGAACAAGAAGCCAGTCAAGCACCAACACCTGTCCCAGGCGTGCAACAACATCACAAGTAAGCATGTCGTCATGTTAATGTGTGCCAACAACGCACCATGTGCTGGACACCACAGTACCAGAGACACTAATGAGACACTAAAACAAGTGGCATACGGGGCTGGCATACAGCAAGATGTGGCAGAATATGTCAGAGCATGTCAGGTTGCTGTCAATTCCAAACAGCAAACCTGAACCACAAAGCCCCACTACAACACACTCCACTTTGGGTTTGCAATCACAGTAAAATGACAGCTGTTTCACCATATATGGGCCTATAACACCATACAGATCTGTGTCAGTCCTCACTTTCCAGTCTGCCAGCATGTCACAGACTGCAAACCCCACTGCCCAAGGAGGAGATGTGAACACCTGGCTAAGAGGCATTACAGATAGCCTCACCCACAAGACCATTGAACTTTTAATGTTCGGAGTAATAGTCACGATTCGGAAGAGACTCCTGACACACGACTCAAGCCAGAATCACCACCACGGGGAGCTAAACAAGGCCATCAGTTCCCTAAGCTACGCCTTCACAGCCCAGCTGACACTAAGCAACAAGCACAGCAACCATCTTCAGAAGGAGCTGACACATGCCCAAAGCCGCATCGACAAGCTGGCAGTGAAAGTCCAGGATGATTTCAGGCATCAGACCGCTGAGTTCCTGAGAGAGCTATTGCACATCTCACGCTGCACAGACAAGCTCGAAGTGAAAACCCAGGATAAACTCAAGGTACCAGACGGAGTGAAGCAGGAAACAAAGGAAAAATTTGAACAGCTCCAAAAAGCCCTTGCAGTTGCTGAACGTGACCGACAAGAACTAAAGACTTCCCAGAAAGACATGAGAAGACATCTACAGTCTGCAGAACAGCTACTAGAGAAAGCCAAAACTGACCTTAAAACAAAGACTCTAAAATAAATGCTCTCGAAGACCACCTGAAAAGGAATTAGAGCCAAGAAAAATGGAACCCTCATCAGCATCACCACCACTGAGCAGAGTACCCCATCCAAGAATTGCTATACAATGGAAGAAGTGAATGGCCGCAAACCAAAGCATCACCAGCCTTCACCACAGAATTCTTCCCTTCTAACAAAAGAAGAAAGCCCATCCATGCAGACCCCGAAACTGCACATGAGACGACTCTTAAAGACCTTGACAAACTGGCTAAAACATCACCCAGTTTGACCGAACACTACAGAAGGCCAAGATATCCAGAAGTGGAAGTTCACGCGACTGACAGAGACAGGTTACACCTCCTCAGACCCACATCCAGTCCTGAGAGTCAATGTGGTGCAAAGGTCCATGAACAGGTGCACGGCTGCACTTCCTCTGACCTTCAAACGGAACCACCGGAGAAGAGGGACCCAGGCGGAGACAATACTGAACCTGATCAAGGTTAACACCCAAGCTGAGGATCCAAAGGCTGAGGAAAATTAGAAGCCACTTGTCATCTGTACTTTCTGATCCACCTGCCATCTGACGATCAGGATCCACCTGCCATCCGACCTTCATGATCCACCTGCCATCTGACTGTCAGGATCCAACTGCCATCCGGCCTTCATGATCCACCTGCCATCTGACTGTCAGGATCCACCTGCCATCCGACCTTCATGATCCACCTGCCATCCGACCATCATGATCAACTGTTGTCTGAAGATGTCTCCAGGTGAACAGTTTCAGCCAAAAGGGGGAATTCTGTAACATCTGCTTATGATCCTTGATGGTCGTTAGGACTTTATGTCTTAAGAGACCCTTTTAGCCTTTTGACATTTGCATATAATTCACAGACCTGGCCCCACATTCTACCTTTACATGGGAGCTAAATTGCCAATGGTTGTAAAAAGATGTCAAAAAGATGCAAAACAGATCGACTCTCTGTTCCCTCCATCGGACTTCAAACACATTCCAAAGACAACTAAATGACCCTCGGTACCACGCACCAACGACCTCGCTGACCAGTGGACTACCTCCACAATTGCAATACACATAACACACACACATAGAGACATTTTCTTTATTTAGACCATAATTAATCAGTTACAAATGGATCTGGTATATGCATGTGTTGTTTGTATGTTTCCTTATTATATTAGCCTAATTTCCACTCGTTATTCGTATTAGTAAGCTCTAAACACTCATATTCAGGTGTATGAATGTATCTCTGGTTTAATATCTTTTAGATGTTTCTTTCTTGGTATCAAAATGATCTGCTCTTTATTCCTCAAACAATGATGTACACTATGTGATCGTGAAATGCATCATACTATTTTTACTGTACTGTGGGAAAAACTACACCGATTCTTCAGACCAGTCATAAAACATGCAAATGAGGTGTCAAGTGGGACAAAGAAACACTTTCCCGCTGAAACTATGCACCTTGTTATTGGTTAAACTAACCAAAATGGGTGTTACAGAGAAACCAGATAAAACTTCTCCCACACCCAAAAGGTGAGTTCTTCTTCTCTTTAATTGGAGTTCCCGGGAGACACACATATCACCTTGGAAATCTCGCGACTCCCCTTCCGGGGGGAGTCCGATCTTCTGACAGTTTTAAGTTCAGCAACTTTGTCGTTTCACTTCGGACCAATCCAACCCATGGCTGGAATGACGAAGCTTTCACTCCTAAAGGAATTCATCAGAATCTGTGCATTGAACACGCACCGGGACACTTTACTCAGCACCAACCAGAACCAATGCAAGTAACCGCTTGTTAACTATTTAGATCCGCTTCTAGGCTTCGATCCCTTTTAATTAAGGTGATGTGATTCTCTGATGGTTCTTAACAGGCTGCGGTTAGCTGATGTGTAAATCCTGCCATTACACTCTACTCTCTTCCTGAAGATGAATATAATTGATAACAACCCGTTATGATTAATTATGTTCATCTCACTTTGAGCTAATTTGCAACACAGTCTAGCATGGATAAGAGCAGGGAGAGCAGCAATAATCCCTCAGGATAAACAGAACAGAACAACAAATGTATTGCAGATATCGTTAGATTCAATAATTTAATGTACATTATAGAAATTAGTCTGATTCAAAGGAGAATCAGAAGGCTGAATCCTGACTGACAGGAGGAGGAGTCGGGGATGGAGGTGGGTAATTAGCTATTGAGCACACGAAAGCTGCTGATAATACTGAAGGACATTATATATGAGTGCTGTGATAGGTGTCGCATCCCTATAGATAGACGTGGATCAGCTGTTAGTCAGCTGATGCAAGCTTGACTAACGTGACCTGCCAGAACTAACGCTGACGCTAGATTTTTAGACTAAAGGTGACTTAAGACTTTATTGGTATCACTGATACCAATACTGATGTCTCTATAGATTTTTTTCCCCCTAATAGGCCATTTAACCATTGATTATAGCCATTCAACATTACAGTATAAATGAAATCTACCAATTTTAACATTTATTAGACTTTAAAAATTAACTTTTAATTTAAGTTTAAAATTAGAAATGTAATGAACGGTCCACTGAACGGCAAGTTGAAGAACCCAAGTGCAGTGTATGGTGCCGCACATGGCAGCCACAGTTCTTCACTCTCCAGTTGTTTTAGTGTTTTTGTTAGGTTTTCCTGTTTTTTGTTTTTCAAACACGATCAGTTTCACTAGGGATGAACTGCTGAACATTTGGTAGAACACACCACAAAATCTCCTACTGGTTTTCAATTATTCAGATGTTTTGCTGAACATTGTAGTTGGTGGAGCAGAGATGCTGATCAAATGCTTCAGACACAGATGGGAGAAGTGAGCTGGCGTGCTCGTGAAGCTTTGACAGCACAGATTTCAAATGGCGCTGCCTAGCATCCATCTGGCGAACCTCCGCTCTCTACGCAACAAAACGGACGAACTTCTTCTGCTCTCCCGGACAAATAAGGATTTTTCACACTCTGCTGCTCTGTGTTTCACGGAAACCTGGCTGAATGACACCATACCGGACAGCGTGCTACATCTGCCGAGCTTTCAGCTGTTCAGAGCAGATCGTAACACAGAATCAACGGGGAAATCGTGTGGCGGCGGGACATGCTTTTACATCAATGAGAGGTGGTGTTTAGATGCAGCAGTGTTAAAGAAGATGTGCTGTCGTGATCTAGAAGCGCTTTTCATTAACTGTAAGCCTTTCTATTCACCGCGGGAGATTCACTCGTTCATTCTCGTAAGTGTTTACATTCCTCCGCAAGCGCACGTGAGCCTGGCTTTACAGAAACTCACTTATCAGATCACAGAGACAGAAGAACAATTACCGGACTCATACAGACAGCATGTTACATGTCCCACCAGAGACGGTAATATACTGGACCATTGTTAGACCACAATAAAGGATGCATATCACTCTGTCCCACGGGCAGCTTTGGGACTCTCTGATCACTGCCTGGTTCATCTTATACCAATCTACAGGCAAAAACTTAAATCTGCTAAACCTATAGTAAAGACTGTAAAGAGATGGACCAACGAAACAGAGTGGGTTGGTGCAAGCCTGCTTCGACTCCACTGATTGGAGTTTTTGAAGCTGCTGCCACCGATCTGGACAAACTCACAGAGACTGTAACATCCTATATTAGTTTCTGTGAGGATATATTCATTCCTACAAGGACTTATTTAACATTCAACAATGATAAGCCATGGTTTACAGCAAAACTCAGACATCTTTGTCAGGCAAAAGAAGATGCCTACAGAAATGGGGACAGAGTCTTGTACAATCAGGCCAGGAAGACACTGAATAAGGAGATTAGAGTGGCTAAAAGGACCTACGCTAAAAAGTTGGAAGATCAGTTCACTTCCAATGACTCAACTTCAGTGTGGAAAGGTCTGAAAGCCATCACCAACTACAAGACACCATCCCCCAGCACTGTGGTGAATCACCAACTTGCTGAAGACCTGAATGAGTTTTATTGTAGATTTGAAACCCCCCACACCCGTTATGACCATTTCTTTACACAACCTTTAACACCTTCTGTAACCCCCCTCTCCCCCCCTCCTGCACTTCAGATCAGTGAAGATGATGTGCGCCAGGTCTTCAGAAAGATCAAAAGAAGTAAAGCACCAGGCCCAGATAGTGTGACACCAGTTGGCCCCCATCTTCTCACAGATCTTCAATAGATTGCTGGAGTTGTGTGAAGTCCCTTCCTGCTTCTAACGCTCCACCATCCTCCCCGTTCCAAAGAAACCCAAGATAACAGGACTTAACGACTACAGACCTGTTGCGCTAACATCTGTCGTCATGAAGTCGTTCAAAAAATTGGTTCTGGCTTATCTGAAGGACATCACTGGACCCTTACTGGACCCCCTGCAGTTTGCTTACCGAGCAAACAGGTCCATAGGTGATGCAGTCAACATGGGATTGCACTTCATCCTGCAGCATCTGGACAAATCAGGGACTTATGTGAGGATCCTGTTTGTGGACTTAAGTTCAGCCTTCAACACCATCATTCCAACACTCCTCCAGACCAAACTAACCCAGCTCTTGGTCCCTAGCTCTATCTGTCAATGGATCACCAGCTTTCTGACAGATAGGCAACAGCTAGTGAGACTGGGGAAATTCATGTCAAACAGCCACATCATCAGCACTGGCACCCCTCAGGGATGTGTTCTCTCCCCACTGCTCTTCTCACTGTACAACAATGACTGCACATCTAAAGACCCCTCTGTCAAGCTCCTGAAGTTCGCAGATGACAGCACACTTATCTGCCTCATTCAGGATGGTGACGAGTCAACACGCTCAAAACAGTGGAGATGATCATGGACTTCAGGAGAAACCACCCTGCATTCTCCTCACTCACCATCATGGACAGCACTGTGGCTGCAGTGGAGACATTCAAGTTCCTGGGATCCATCATCTCCCAGGACCTGAAGTGGGAGACTCACATCGACTCCATTGTAAAAAAGGCCCAACAAAGGTTGTACTTCCTTCGCAAGCTGAGGAAGTTTAACCTGCCATAGGAGCTGCTGAAACAGTTCTACTCAGCCATCATCGAGTCTTTTCTGTGCGCATCAATAACTGTCTGGTTTGGCTCAGCTACAAAATCAGACACCAGAAGGTTACAGAGAACGGTTCGGACTGCCGAGAGGATTATTGGTGCTCCCCTGCCCACCCTCCAAGAACTGCATACATCCAGAGTGAGGAAAGGGCTCAGAAAATCACTCTGGATCCCTCACATCCAAGTTATGCCCTTTTTGAATTTTTGACATCTGGCCGGCACTACAGAGCCCCAAATACCAGGACAGCCAGGCAAAGAACAGTTACTTCCCCCAGGCATTCTACCTTATGAACAGTTAAATGTTCTCCACATTATGCAATAAAAATGTGCAATAACCTTATATTTATTTGTTTCCACCTCCATCCTAGTACATCCCTACATTTCATTCTATTCTATTCCATTCTATCATCTATAGCACAACTGAACATACAATCTATTTATTTTTCAATTTGTTTTTAAATTTTTGTGTATTTATATTTATATATGTGTATTTTTTTATTCTCATCTTATTTTTTTATTGTCTGTGTGTTGTTGTTGTCTCTGTGTACTGGAAGCTTATGACACTAAAACAAATTCCTTGTATGCACAAGCATACTTGGCAATAAAGCTCTTTCTGATTCTGATTTATTATAATCCAGAGACAAATACAAAACACAGACTTGACTTGACTTGACTAGACTTGACTTGACCAGACCTGACTAGACCTGACTTGACTAGACCTGACTTGACCAGACCTGACTTGAACAGACCTGACTTGACCAGATTTGATTTGAACAGACTTGACTTGGCATGAACAGACTAGACTCACGACAGCAGGTTACAACATCAATACACAACAAGAGACAATGGCAACAAGAGGGCTACTTATAGCAAACAATCAGTGTCACATGACACAAACCAATCAATGGGAAACAAGGCACATAACAAAGACAACCAATGAGAACATGACACAAACACTAGGCAGGAATACATAAGGGCACCAATGTGACACCAACAGCATGAATCAAGACAGTCAAGACATGAGTCAAGACATGAAAACAAGAACATAAGAACATAAACATGAAACAAAACCCAAAAACCACGTTACATGTCCCCACCTCTAAGGGCGGCTCCAGATGCCCTAACAAACCACCCAAAACAAAACCCAAAAAGTCCAGGAGGGTGGTAGAGTAGAGGCAGAACAGGGGGGAGGGATGGAGGACCAGGCCCATGCAAGGGAACAGGATCAGAATTGCAGAACAGTGGTAGACCTGGGCAGTGGAGCAGAGGGCAAGACCATGGGCCATGGTGCAGTGGTGGACCAGGGCCGTGAAGCAGAGGCAGGTCTAGGCTGTGGAGCAGAGGTGGGCCTGGACCGTGGAGCAATGGCAAACAGTGAAGCACTGGAGGACCTGGGCCATGGAACATTGGCAGACAGTGAAACAATAGAGGTCCTGGGCCATGGATCAGAGGCAGACAGTGGAACCAAGGAGGACTTGGGCCATGGAGCAGTGTCAAACAGTGAAACTCTGGAAGACCTGGGCCGTGGATCAGAGGCAGACTGTGGAACAGTGGAGGAGCAGGCCACCAGGTCAGATCCAGAGGAGCATGGAGCCAACGCGGAACCTGCAGAGCAGAAATCCATAGTGGAGCAGGCAGAGCAGGATGACAGGGTGGTGCCGGCAGAGCTGGAAGCACTGGTGGAGCAGAGAGATGGACAGACCGCTTGACTGTGACAGGACAGGCAGAGAGTTCTTGAGCAGCTTCCATAGCTGCAACATGACAGGCAGAATGTTCATAAACAGGCTCTTTGGTCATGACAGGGCAGACTATGAGTTCATGAATGGCCTCCATGGCGATGGCAGAACAGGCAAAAGGTTCATGAATGGGCTCCATGGCCATCACAGAACAGTCTGTGAGTTTGTGAACGGCCTCCATGGCTGTGATAGGGCAGACAGTGAGTTCAAAAGTGGGCGCCACCACTTTTGAACTCACTCACGGATGAGGACAGGCCTCTGGGATAGACTCATGGACAGAAGAGGCTTCTGGAGCAGACTAGTGGACAGGAGAGGCCTCTGGAGCAGACTCGTGGACAGGAGAGGCCTCTGGAGTGCAGTGCGCAGCCCACATGCTCAAAATGGCGACCGCCATTACAGGAAGAGCAGCAGAGGGTGGCAGGACCTCTAAAATGGCTGGGCTTGAGAGTGCTGACGTCACGGGATGCCTGCAGCTCTCACCGACATCAGTGGTGAGTCCATCACGCTAGCGATCAGTCTTTTCAGCCCTGGCCCCAGCTCTGCATCCACAGGAGCTTGGGTACTATAGCTCCCCCCCAAAAAATCCTTTGGGGAAAAATCCTTTGGGGAAATTTTGGTGACAGCCGTGACGTGGAAAGGCTCAGGGATGGCGGCTATGGAATAAAATCACTGTCAAAAATAATCGTACGTAATTCAAAACATTTTTGTGTAATTTTAATTTACTTGTGCGTAATTTAAAATTATTGTATGTAATTCTGTGTTTTGTCAGAGTTGGATTCCAAAATCTACGGCCACGACAGTTTACAGATATGAGATTTTATGTGTTTGTTAAAGTACAACTCCAAAATGTACGACTATAACAGTTTACAGACACAACGCTTGATTTCACAACAGCTCTGCTACACGCACCACATGCAAATTACGACCACAAAGTGAGGCATGCAAAACGACTGTCAAAAATACGTCATCAATGTCACAGCATTACTATCTGATGGAAGATAAATCGATTCCATGAAGTGCGCATGCACCCCACCACCATTTTAAACCACTGGCGCCAAGATGGCGGATCAACAGCCAAGCGCTCACTCATCGTCTCATGTAAGTTTTTTTTGTTTTTTTTTTGCAAATTCGGACATGTTTAAGGGTTAGTTATCACTAATAACAAAGAGGAGTAATATTACAGAGATCGTTTAACTATAGTAGGTAAGATTAGCTCTCAGAGTACATGCAGGTGCATAAAGAATAGGCCTACAGGTGTTTAGGAGGTCATCACTGCAGCTTGTAGCTTGATGAGATAGGCCTAGTGTTACGTAAAAGAATTAGCAATTTTAAGTGTTGACTTACTAACAGCTGTGTACATGCACTGTAATACACAGGTCATGTAATATAAGTGTTCACTGCTTAAGTGTTGAAGTCATATTTCATTGTTCATCAGGTTCCATTAGGTGACATCTTGCACACAGCCCAGAATCTGGTGTCGATGTTGACCAAAACCTTAAGTGTTGGACAACAGAAAGTGGGGAACCAGTCCAATATCAGTGGACAGTCAGCACAAGAAAGAAGGTCCAAGTCAAATGGGCAGTCAGTGCAGCAGGAAATGGCTAGGTGTGAGATTCACTGTAATTGTTGTTTTAATAAACTGTTTTGTGTGTGTGTGTGTGTGTGTGTGCGTGCGTGTGCGCGTGCACGTGTGTACTGGTGGAATATACAGTTTGTACAGTATAAAAAAAACATTCACATATATAAGTGTGCTTGTGAGTGTTCTCAATGTTCTGAACTGGCTCAAAAATAAAAATTAAATCCTTTTTAGGTAATTTCCTGGATTTTTCAAAAAGGAAGTAAGGGATAAAAAACGTTTTGGACGATATAAACGGCCAGAGAAAAGCTTTTCAATGTTTTTTTTTTTTTTTTTCCTTTTTGACCAACAATATGCGAAAAAGCCCAAAGGGGAGACAGAATTACAACTTACACTTGCGGGACTTGGGAGAAAATCATTATCTATAACCAAAAACATGACTCATTAAGAGGTAAGATCGATAATGTTATAATAACTTTGAAAATAAAACTATGAATCACCGTATCAAATGCTTTATAGAAATCAATAAATAAAATAAAACTATCATCCTCAATAAAGTGATTATAATCAATCATATCTAAGACTAGTCTAATATTATTCCTGATATGACGGCCTTGCATAAACCCAGATTGTTCTATATCAATTAGTTTGTCTAAACCTTCTTTCAGTCTTCTAGCAAAAATCATTGCAAACAATTTACTGTCATTATTTAGCAAACTAATAGGCCTCCAATTTTCAATGAATAACTTGTCTTTATTAGGTTTGGGAATCAGTGTTATAACTCCTTGTTTTAATGAAACAGGCAATTCACCATTTTGTATAGCTTCTACAAACACTACCCAGCAGGCACCAGACGTCTATGTAATGTCAGGTTGACGTTGGACATGACGTCGGACAGACGTTGCATTTTGGTTGAAAATGAAAATCGGGTTGACGTCAAAATTTGACGTCAATTTGACGTTGACTTAACGTTGGATTTTGGTTGCACAACCTAAAAACAACAAAATCTCAACGTCAGCTGACGTCGGTATTGGACATCAATTTAACATTGACATTAGACGTTGAATTTGCGTTGAATTTTGGTCACCCAACGTCGCAACCAAAATTTAACCAAATATCAACGTCTTATGACGTTGTGTGCCTGTTTTGTGCCTGCTGGGTAATAATAAAAAGGGAGAAAGTTCTTTGGAAAAAGTTTTATAAAAATCGGTTAGCCCGTCATTGCCTGGAGATTTGTTATTCTTTAATAAGTTAATGCACTCTCTCAACTCTTCAATGTCTATTTCTTTATCACAAATATTCTGAAAGTTCTGAAAGTTCTGAAACTTCCCAATATTTTCCATATGATTTTTCTAAATCTGCAATTATTCTATATTTTTCAATAATACCTTTAATTTCTTCCTTTAAACATTCATTTTCAAGCAATTTGTTATTTAATTTCCAATAGTTATGTTTTTTGACTGATTTATCTTGTACCATATTTATTTTTATAAATATTCCTTTATGATCTGTCATTATGCAAGGTTCTATCAATACAGAGGTCACATTATTAGTTAAATCACTAGACACTAACCAATAGTCAATACGAGAATGAAGAGATGAGTCCTTATTACTCCATGTATATTCTTCCCTGTCTGGATTCTTACATCGCCACACATCAGTAAGACCCAATCTTAAACATACATTATCCAGTTCACTAGAAGGGCCCGGTCTAGTTTTAGGAGGCCATCTATCAATGGTTTCATTAAACACAGTATTGAATTCTCCTCCCCAAATAACTTTGGCTGAAGGATACAGGGAAATGAAATACTGAATCCTAGATTCAATATTTGAAAAAAGTATATCGTTGTTCACTTTGTTATTAGCAGCATAACAATTGACTAATACAAATTGTTCGTTATCCTTATCTAACACAAGTAATATCCATCTACCACACTCATCTTTTTCGTAGTTTAAAATTTGCCCTGAAAATTTATCTTGTAAAATAGCGACCCCCGCTGAGCGGTTGCTGCCAAATGCCAACCAAATCTGCTTTCCCCACTGATTTTTCCAAAACACAGCATATGAAGAACACGCATGCGTTTCCTGGATTAAACAAAAATCTACACATTTCTCTTTGCAATACAAAAATAAAGCTTTTCTCTTCAAGATATCATGAATACCTCTGGCATTGATAGAAAAAAAAGAAAGAGACATAATGGTCAAAAGATTACTTAAAGAACCACAAGAGTAATTAAAGACTAAATTTTAAACTTTCACATAACGGGATTCTCACAAATGATAACCAAGAATTTTCAGTTGCAAACACTGAGAGAAAAAATTACTT
The DNA here is from genome assembly GCA_039654775.1 of Spinibarbus caldwelli. Taxonomy (NCBI): domain Eukaryota; kingdom Metazoa; phylum Chordata; class Actinopteri; order Cypriniformes; family Cyprinidae; genus Spinibarbus; species Spinibarbus caldwelli. The sequence continues at coordinate 11,340,153 of CM077237.1, forward strand.
AAAGTGCATCCAGTACCTATAACCACCAGATTTAGAACTCAAAAGCATAAATTTCTTCTTTTCTTTTTTCTTTCCCAAAGAAAGATCAACCTATCTTAGAAGATACCGCCAATTGCAGACTTCAGTAAGACGATCAAGTCTATGTAGGTCCGTTGCCTTCTTCAGGACGAATCTCTTTACCCTCGACGAAAGCCCTTGCTCTGCTGAAGTATGCAGTTTTGCCCTCTTTCCTTGCTCTCTCCACAGTCGGCCAAAGACGATTCCGTGCTTCTCTGTCAAAAGCAGTCAAGTCCTCCTTAAACCGCAGCCCCTTGGTCATCAGATACTCATTGTTGTTTGAGTTTTTCCAGATTAAATCTCTGGCTGTATGGGAGATGAATCTCATGATCACTAGTCTTGGTTTCACTCTTCTGCCATCATCTGAAGGTTTAAGACTGCCCAGCCGGTGTGCCACATCCAGACCGTCTGCTACCACCCGTTTGTCTGTGTCCGAAACCACTACTTTACAGACTTCCATGATTCTCATTTTCACGTTTTCATTCGTTTGTTCGGACAGTCCATACAAACTCAGGCACCATCTGCGGCTGTAACGTTCCTGGTCATGAATTTTATTGTTCACTTCCTTGACCTTTTTTTCCAGGAGAGCTTTCGCCTTTTTTAGCATTTCGTTTTCTTTCTGCAGAACCATTACATCATCATGCACTGAGGTAAGAGATTTGCCCAAAGGTTCAATGTCGGAAGAATTCTCTTTAACCATTCTTTCAAGCTGGTCAGATCGCTCGTTGATTTTCTCAGAGAGAATTCGGATGACATTCTCCTGCACATCACTCAAAGAAAGTTCACTTTGTTTGGCAGAGGAGTCAACGACATTTTTTGCCTTTTGGGAGGCTGATTTTTGCTTGGTGTGTTTGGGCAAGAATCACAGCTTCCTCCGCTTTTTACTTTACATGCATACGAGTGAGTATCTTTAAAACTTCTCTTCTCCTTTATAGTGTCGACCTCCATCTCTGCACCAAGGTCCTCAGCCATTTTCCTGACTTGTGCAGTGAAACTGGTGGTGATTTTGTAATTCAATATTGCGTTGTTGCACTACTTTAAAGTCAATATTTAATCAAATTCGGCAACTATTAGCAACTTATCGATATAGTAGCTAGTAACTTTATGGAATTTGTATATTCATTTGTGAAAAATACCCAATTTGTTTATCAGCTTAGAGAACCACGACTTTCCACTGCGCCATCTTGGACCCACGCCGCCATTTAAAAGAAAAGTAGATGCTCTAATGTGCGTGTGTGATGCGCGAGAAACAGTGAGGTCTGTTCTAGCACCCCACACACATTTGAGCTTCTGTGCTCAATGTATTGGATGTGCACTTTTGTACCATCTCTCATTCATTTATCGTTTACTTGTATCTGCCATCAGACTGAGACTTCGTTGCTATAACATGTTGTTTTGGGTTGCATCTCGATTTAGATTTGATTGACAGACTGGCATTCTGACACCGCAAGCTTCATGCTTTCTAATCTTACCTCTTTTATGTTATCTTACCTCTGTTATGTTGCAATTATTCTGCTAATTGTTCATATAAAATACAAGAAGTTTATATCAGTAGTCCCATATTCATAATTGTGAGAACAAAGTCTGTTTGCACTGTCTACCATAGTAACATGTTTACATCTGCCAATGTCTGTATACAGTGTGCATACATATACATAGGCCAAGAGAAAGAGTGTATCTTGTAATATATATACATATACATACAGTACATCTTGTAATATATAGACATATACATATACATATACATGACTGGCCCTCACATTTTTCAGACCTGAATCCAATTTAAAATATCTAGGACATTGTGTATCAGAGCATCCAAATCCAGTAAGTGGCACAACAGACTGTCCAGAGGTGCAGTGATGCCCTGGAGGATCCTCTAGGACACCATCCTCCATCTCAGCATGCCTAGATATTGTCGGGAGTGCATACAGGCATGTGGGGGGCCATACATGCTAGTCAGTGACTTACATTATAAGTTGCTGTGATGAAATTCATGCAAGTTGGATCAGTCTGTAATTTACTTTTAAATTTAATTTTTTACTTTGATTTTCGGGGATGATTTTTAATCCATATATCAGTGGGTTGATGATTTTGGCTTCCTTTGACCAAAGTCACATCATTTTATTCTCAATAAATGACACAATGTATATAAGTAAAGATTTTCAACTTAATTATTTCATTCATCAAGATCCAATTTGTGATTTAAGTGTTTTCTTAATTTTTTTGAGCAGTGTAGTAACAGATGCTTGGGCTGTTAGGAAGATGTAAAAAGTAGTTCCCTTTCTGCTCGTCATGTTCAACGTTATGTCGAATGACATTAGGGGTTTTAAATATATCAAAATGACAATTATTTATCTGCCTTTTGAAAACATTAAAACGATCATTACACTCCTTAACAGCCTTTAAATTACTATCTGTCATCCAAGATTCAGTCTTTTGCTTAATTCTTATTCTTATAAGGTGCAACCTTACTCAAAACTTCTAAATTCAAATGAAACCTAAATTCATCTTAAACTTGTCCCAGGCAATATCCACATCAACACACTTCAACACCTCAGTCCAATCAACCTCACTAAGTTCTTCTATAAAAACTTGTGGACTGTATTTTTTTATTGAGAGATCTTGATTTTACTGTATTATGTTGCCTTATAGCCTCACTCCTTGATTTCCTAATTACATATACTATACAATGATCACTAATACCAGACTCCAAGACACCACTTCTACAAATCTTAGAATTATCTTATATCGATACAATGTCAGTGATAGTTTTGGTTTTAAACGTAATTCTAGTTGGGTCCGCTATAATCTGTTTCAATGCATATGATTCACAAAATAGATTAAAATGTTTGTAAACTGAAGTATAATGTTTTTGCAAATCTGTATTTAAGTCCCCCAAAATGATCTCCTCTTGATGACCTATATTGTAAAATGATCTCCTCTTGATGACCTATATTGTAATTTGAAACCTTTAAAATCTCAAGTTTCTCATAAAAAATCATTCTGATCAGGCGTACGATAGCAAATACCCATTAAAATCGGTTTACTGTTAGGTAAAAAAAATAAATAAAATGTCCAGCCAAACTGCTTCAACAGCGGTACTGTCCAAGTCTTTTTCTCGTCTTAAACATGACATCTGATCTATTATATGCACATACTCCACCTCCTTTATGATTCTGATCACTTCTCAACAAACAATAGTTTGCAATATGCATCTCTGCATCCAATACAGAGTCATCCAGCCTTGTTTCACTGCAACATTGGACTCTTGACATAAATGCCTCACTTCACTTATGTTTGGAAGCAGACTCCTAACGTTGAGATGAACCATGTGCAATCCCTTCGAAGTACCGATGGCCCTCATTTCGTTGATCTCCGAAGTCGTTTGATCTCGTGATAGCTGCACGTCTTCCACAACAGACTCAGCTCTGGGCCTTAGTGTCCAGTCGATGTCCTGCCAACCTTCTCAGATATGGAAAACGTCCACCGCACCATTATCCATTCGAATTACATCTCTTGATTCAGAACAAGGAAGTAGATCTCTCCACTGATCCACTATAGACCTCCATTCCACAGCAATTTCCGAATGCCGACATTGCTCAACAGTCAAAACTCTCAGTTTCATATCAGAATCGCCCATACTAACACCTTCAAAATCCCTCGAAACAGGCCCAGGACATTGATCAATATCTCCTGCCAAAGGAGACACATCATTATGATCAACCAATCACTTAAATGTCTTTAATTTTTCTGCTGCGTTGTTGTTTCCTTTACCAGTTAATCCACGTGCAGTAAATCAGGGAATAAACACTCTTACCAAAACTGAGATGTTTGCATCCACATTGTGTTTAAGTTCACTCCCAATATTAAAAGAAAATTTGTACACTTACAAATTATTAAAAAGAGTATACAACAGTATGTGAACAGCGAGATTAAAGTTCCTTGCACACTGAGTCAGAAATTTTCATATGCGTTTTTTTTTTTTTTTTGTATTCGTCATCTTAAAAATCTGTCATGCACAGAAACCTTGCGGAAAAAAATCACAAAACAATACAAAATGGAGTCTTCAAGCAGTGAGGATGAAGAACTTTGTTGTCCTCTCTCTTCTTAAAAAAAAAAAAAGTAAGAGGAAATATTGGGTGCATCCAATCCTTAGATTACGCTGAGAAGGAGAATTCCACCTTCTTATCAAAGAGCTGTGGGATTATCAAGTCAAGTCAAGTCGAGCTTTATTGTCATTCTGCTACATGTGTGGACATATAGTGGAACGAAATGTCGTGTCTCGCAGGACCACGGTGCTACATACTAGTTAAACATACAACAATGCAAGTATAGGAAAAACAATAGAGCTATACAACAGTTAACTATCTGACTATACATATACTAAAAATACTATAACTGCTATACCTAGTTGTCCACACATACACAAACTGAGACTGTACAAAAAACTTTACATAAATACTGTACATGAAATTGTGTGAAAGAGATATGTACATGAAATTGTGCAGAAAAAATATATATTTTGTACATTATTGTGCAGAAGAGAGATTTTGTGGGAGACAGTGCATAGTGCAAAAAGATTTTGTAGTGCAATGCTCAAGTAAACGTATTATTTTGTAGTGCAATGTTCAAGTAGACATATATTTTCTTAAGAGTCTTTGTGGCAGGGAGTGTTTGTAGAAAGTGTCTAGTGTGCATATAGTGGGATGAGTGCGTTACTACAGGTGGTTTGTATAGCCCACTCACCTGTGTGTAGCACATTCAGAATTGCACTTAGTAAAATTGTCAACAGTTTTTAATGAGTTGGGGGGTGGGAGGGCTGAGGTGTTCATGGTTTCAGAGGAGGACAGGGGGATTGGAGTTAAGAGCTCTCACAGCCTGGGGAAAAAAGCTGTTGAGCAATCTGACAGAGCGAGCTCTGATGCTCCGGTACCTTCTACCTGATGGCAGGAGCTGGAAGAGGTTGTGAGAGGGGTGGGTGGGGTCCTTCACGATGCTGGTGGCCTTGTTGGAGCATCGTGAAAGGAAAATGTCCAGGATGGAGGGGAGAGGGGCACCGATGATCTTTGCGGCAGTGTTCACTGTCCGTTGTAGGGTCTTGCGGTCAGCAACACTGCAGTTCCCATACCAGACAGTGATGCAGGTAGTCAGCACACTCTCAATGGTGCCCCTGTAAAAAGTGGTGAGGATGGGTGGAGGGAGACTTGCCCTTTTCAGCCGGCGGAGAAAGTGGAGGCGCTGTTGTCCCTTCTTGTTGAGTGACGTGACGTTGGTGGTCCAGGTGAGATCCTCTGTGATGTGCACTCCCAGGAATTTAGTGCTGCCGACTCTCTCCACGGTTGAGCCGTCGATGGTCAGCGGGGGGTGGTCAACAGAGTTTCTCCTGAAGTCCATCACAACCTCTTTCGTCTTACCCACATTGAGGGACAGGTTGTTAGCACCACACCATTCAGCCAGCTGTGCCACTTCCTCTCTGTAGTGCGTTTCATCGTTGTTGCTGATGAGGCCTACCACAGTTGTGTCATCAGCAAACTTGATGATGTGGTTGGAGCTGGACTTGGCAGTGCAGTCGTGGGTCAGCAGCGTGAAGAGCAGCGGGCTGAGCACACAGCCTTGTGGGGCACCTGTGCTCAGTGTGGTAGTGCTGGAGGTGTTGCGGCCGACACGGACTGACTGAGGTCTTGCAGTTAAAAAGTCCAGGATCCAATTACAGAGGGAGGTGTTAAGGCCCAGCAGGTTTAGTTTGTGGATGAGCTGTTGTGGGATTATTGTGTTGAATGCTGAGCTGAAGTCAATGAACAGCATTCTTACATAAGAGTCTTTCTGTTCCAGATGGGTAAGAGCTAGGTGGAGAGTGGTGGATATTGCATCGTCCGTGGAACGGTTTGGACGGTATGCAAACTGGAGTGGGTCCAGCGTGTTTGGGAGACTGGACTTGATGTGCTGCATGACTAACCTCTCAAAGCACTTCATCATGATTGGGGTCAGTGCTATGGGACGATAGTCATTCAGACAGGACACAGGTGACTTCTTTGGTACTGGAATTATGGAGGTGGATTTGAGACACGTGGGGACGACTGCCTGGCTCAGCGAGATGTTGAAGATGTCTGTTAGGACATCCGTCAGCTGTGCAGCACAGTCTTTCAGTACACGTCCAGGTATGTTGTCAGGGCCCGCAGCCTTTCGTGGGTTAATCCTGGATAGGGTCTTCCTTACGTCGACTGGAGAGAGACAGAGTACCTGGTCGTTTGGAGATGTGAGTAGTTTCTGTGCAGGTGTGTCGTTCTGTATCTCAAATCGTGAGTAGAAGTGGTTGAGTGCCTCTGGTAAAGATGTGTCATCATCACTGGCCTGTGGCAGGGGCTTGTAGTCAGTGATGGTCTGAATGGCTTGCCAAAGGGTCCGAGTGTCTTTACTGTTGCTGAAGTTGTTGTTGATTTTTTTAGCATACTGATGTTTTGCCTTCTTGATGCCATGAGACAGATTGGTTCTTGCTGTTTTGAGGGCTGCTTTATCTCCTGATCTGAATGCTTCATCCCAAGAGATTCAAAGTTTATTTCAGGATGTCAGTGGCTCAGTTTGATACTTTGCCAGCGATACTGGAGCCACATATTAAAAAGAAGACCACCAATTTTTGTGAACCAGCTGATCCTGAACAGAGACTGGCCATATGTCTAAGGTATGGACACACACACACCCCAAACTGCGGCATCGGAAAAGTGTGCATCAAGCATTGAAACGAGCATACAATAGGCTACAACAGTGATTCTCAATCTTTTTTACTCCAAGGCCACCCTCCTCTCTGAATCAATACTGCAAGGCCCCCCAACCTTTTCTATTCACAAGAACCTTTGTATTCTAGTGTTATTACTTTTCAATTCCATGTAATTATTTTTAAACAAAACAAATTCAAGATAGATTTATGCTTTCAGTGTTCTTTTTTGCAAACATACTTTGCAAAAATGTCACTGCAGATATTCTTTACAACTTAAATTACTTAAAAGTACCACAGGGAGATGCCAAAGGACTGCATATAAACTACTATAAGGATCCATTCAGAAACACTAAACACACCCAAATACAAAAAAAAGGAAAACATTCTGAATGTGTGGAAATGTGTCACGTCATCAGTCAACATTTTATTTAACATATTAATCATAAAATTAGTGAATTTAATATAATGTTATATTATTTTGCAACCAGATACAGCATACAATACAACATCATTATTTTGTGTGCTATAATAATATTTGTATAATTTTAGGTATCTGAGCACTGGGGACTCGTTCACTACCATCAACAGCTGGTTTAGGTTGGGCATCAGCACTGGAGGGATGATTGTGAGGGAGACTTGTGACCAAATCTGGCTGCAGCTCAAGGACACTTACATGCCAACTACAACAGAGGACATCTGGAAACACACGGCGAGGAGATTCAATGAAAGGTGGAACTTCCCTAATTGTATTGGTGCTCTCGATGGGAAGCACGTCAAGATTGAGGCCCCTGCAAACACAGGTTCCCTTTTTTGGAAAAGGCACCTTTTCCGTTGTCCTCTTTGCATTAGTAGATGCCGATTACCATTTCCTGGCCATCGTTGTGGAGAGCTATGGTGGGAACAGCGACGGAGGCATATTCACAGATTTTGCACTGGGACGGGCCCTCCAGCATGGGACCCTGAATGTTCCACCCCCATTGGAGCTCCTGAACACCTGAATTGGGTAAGGTCAACCACGTTTTTGTGGTAGACGAGGCCTTTCCCATGAAGCCATATCTGCTCCAATCCTACAGTGGAAAGCGCTTAGAAAAAGACAAGCGCATCTTCAACCTTCGCCTGTCAAGAGCACGTCACATCTCAGAAAATGTGTTCGCCATTCTGACCCAAAGATTTGGGGTTTACAAAAGGCCAATGGTGGTGAACCCTGACCTGGCAGACAACATTTTCAAGGCAACCTGCATCTTATGCAACTACCTGCGCCATGAAGTAGTGGGACAAGCCGGCCAGGGTGACAGCTTTGACTTTGACCATGCTGGCAACGCGTGTGTACAGATAGAGTTCCAGAGGCCAAAGGGCAATCGCACATTTGAAGAGGCTCTCCACATTAGAGACACATTCAAAAAATATTTTGTCTCACCTGCTGGTGAGGTACCACGGCAGTACGACCGTGTGCGCCGTGGACTCAGATTGTAGACACACAGTCAGTCACACTGTATAGACCTCAGTCGTGTGTAATGGCTGAGCTGCATTCGTGTATTATGTACACTTTTAATGTGTGTGTGTGTGTGTGTGTGTGTGTGTGTGTGTGTCAAGGTGTAAGCACCACATGTGTGAACTAGACAATGAGGCAGCTCAGCCATTACGCATGACTGAGGTGTCGAGCAAGGCCTTTAACATGCAAGAATTTGGAATGGCAATTAAACTATGTCTCCATACCTTAAACATACTGGCAGCCCTATTCAGGATCAATTTGATCGTGGAAATTGGTGGTCTTTTTCAGATTTACGAGACAAACATGTCAAACATGTCAACACACACACAAACACATACAATTTAGTTATTAGCTGTTATATCTTGTAAACACAACCAAATATGCAATCAGTTACCATTATTACTACAACTATTATTATCTTATTATTAGATTCAATACAACACTGAACTACAAATTGTTAAATACACATTATACTCTGTACAACACAATGTTGTGTATAGTTTATACATTGTTATATATTTTTGTATCATTATTAGTTTTTGTAATATTGTTATACAAAATGTATATTATACATATAAAGAAAAACAATAAAAAGACCAATGAATGACTTGTTTCTTGTTTATTTTGCATTCAAAAGAGCAAAACCATGAATTTAAAAAAAGTGCTTCTGTGTGTCAAAAAAATAAAATAGTTCAAGAGAAATTTTACATTCATTAATACAAGAGAACTTGATGCTTAGAAGAGCAGAACCTGAATTCATGTAAACACAGTTAAAAAGTGCTTCTGCATATCAAAAATAATAAACATTAATAAAAAGTTCAACTGGAATTTTACATTAACCCCTTAAGCTCTAGTTAAACTGGAATAATGGATTAGTAATAATAATTATATTAAAACTGGTGATCTTAAATGGCTGTGAAAAGATTATTCAAACATTGCAACTGTTACGTGCAGATCCAAATGCAAAGCTTTGAGACATAGTCAAAATAGGCAGGGTCGAACACCAGCAAACAGATATGTTGAGAGCAAGACACAAGAGTAGTCCAGTAAACAGGCGAGGGTCAATCTACGGCGAACGTAATCCGGGGGGCAAGGCAAACAGGTAATCCAAACAAACAGACAACAGTCCAGACGAGGGGCAAACAGAGTCCGAAACGGCAAGACAAAGAGGTAATCCAAGACAGGCAGGTGATCAGGAAAAAGACAATCAGGCAAATCTAGACGTGACTAAACTAGACTAGAGCAAGGAACTAGACAAATCTCAGACAGGAAACTGGCTCCGTAAAGTGCTATCACTAGTATAGCGATAAACACAGACAATACTCTGCCCTGAACGGTAGTTAGGGCCTCGAATTTAAAGTGTGTGTGATTGGCTGCAGGTAAGTGCGTAATTAGTGCGTAATTAGTGCAATGGAACATGGGAAATGTAGTCCAGCATGATGTGTAACAGTCTGTGTGGTGTGAGAGTCAATATAATGCAAAGGCAACCTCTGGTGGTGAGCAGACGGAAGACCACGGACAGGATTCATGACAGAAACGTACAAATATTATATACATCACGGCGAACTATAGGTTGGATCCTGGGAAAACTGCTGATAATAAACCTCTCCAACGGCAACACCATGAATCAAATGCTGCATTTAGATTTTTAGATAGGACAGTTTCTCTGGGGTGAGTCTCCTCATGGAGGGGGCGAAGCTGGAGAGAAAGGTGGACACCTCATCAGTTTGCAGCTCCTGCCAGGCCTGACACTGCTGTCGCTCTGCCTCTCTTTCCTTCTCTCTCCTTTCATCCCTTGCTTCTTTCCATTGACAGTACCTCGATTGGTTGTCCTACCTCTCTGCCTGTGCCACCTTGTATTTGGCACCGTGGCTACCTGAAGGAGCTGTGCTGCCCTCACTCTCTATCTCATCACTACACTGTCACTCTCCTTCTCTGTCTGTGTTTTCTCATCTTCCCCTATTCCATTCTTCTCCTCATCCTCCTCCTCCTCCTCCTCATCCTCATCCACCTGGAAATTAATATCTGACCTTTTGAAAGTAGTTTATCTAAATTATGAAATGATAGGCTGCATTGCACTCTGCAAGTGTCCTCTTTCTTTGGTGCATTTCTAGATAGACAAACCTTACCTTCTCCTTGCCAAGAATTTTGCAAGAAGGACATTGCGTCCATATTGATCCACTTCTTTTTGCTGGCACCCTGTCCACTTCTGCCCTGTCCCTCTTTCCTGCAGCAGATGTATATATCCCGCAGGTTATGCCACATTTGCTTCACTGCTTCAAATAACATCATATAAATCAAGGCAAATTATTACATACAAGCAGTCATTTAGGTGATCAGGGTTGCGTGCATTCTATTAAAAGTCCAAACATGCTAGCAACTGAATTAATAAACCCTGGTTGAAACTAGCATTAGCACTATTCACTACGAATTTATGAATAACTTCAGCAACAAGCTATTGTTTAGCACAATACCATATTTTGCACACCCTTTGTTTTGAAATCAGTACCTACCATCTTGTTTTCCAAGCTGTTCCGCAATCATCTGCCACAATCTGTCTTTATATTCCGTATCTTTGTATTGCACACTTTGTTTGTCATAAAGTGCTCTGTGCTGCAAGACGAAGTGGATTAATTTTTCAGACGCCGTTCTGGATTTTGGCTTTCACTTGTGTGGTGGCTCTGAATTGTCAAAACGCGCTTGCTACGGATGCGAAAAAAAGCAAAAAAAACTGAACCTGATCCAAATTTTTTTTATGACAGACGAAAGTTTCGGAGGCAGTGTGTAAACGTGATAGACACAACGTGAGGTCGTATTTATTTTTTAACGCGCGAAAATCTCGGACGAAAATTTCAGACTCAGTGTGCAATGACCTTAACACTCCACACCTGACTGCCGCCATCTTGACGAGTGTTGTTTGAGCTACTCTACCTTTCATCTCAATTTGGGAGCCCCTCTTGCTGGAACATAAGGTGCATTTAGCAGTGTTTTGCCACAAGTGCAGCGATCCCCCCTGGGAACTTTAAAGGGGTGGTTGATTGCAATTTCGTAAACGATATCTGTAAAGTTACAGCACTGAAAGTTTAATGGAAATTAAGATATTGTCTTTTAAATAAAAGTCTGTTTAATGCCTACAATTACGACTGGTAGAGACTACAATGAGCTACTTCTAGGGGTGTAACGATTCACTCGTTTTCTCGATGCATCGATTACAAACCCTGACGATGCATATGCATCGATCTTGAAACATGGATTTTTGAATCGTGAATCATCGATTTCGGACAGTAATCGATTTAAAACACTAAGAATCTAATGAATCACGATTTCTATAGCGATTCAATGCTTTCAAAATATACAGGTGCATCTCAATGAATTAGAATGTCGTGGAAAAGTTCATTTATTTCACTAACTCAACTCAAATTGTGAAACTTGTGTATTAAATAAATTCAGTGCACACAGACTGAAGTAGTTTAAGTCTTTGGTTCTTTTAATTGTGATGATTTTGGCTCACATTTAACAAAACCCACCAATTCACTATCTCAACAAATTAGAATATAGTGACATGCCAATCAGCTAATCAACTCAAAACACCTGCAAAGGTTTCCTGTACCTTCAAAATGGTTACACAATAGCCTATACAATCATGGGGAAGACTGCTGATCTGACAGTTGTCCAGAAGACAATCATTGACACCCTTCACAAAGAGGGTAAGTCACAGAAGGTCATTACTGAATGGTTGGCTGTTCACAGAGTGCTGTATCAAAGTATATTAAGTGAAAAGTTGGCTGGAAGGAAGAAATGGGGTAGGAAAAGGTGCACGAGCAACAGGGATGACCACAAGCTTGAGAATACTGTCAAACAAAGCTGATTCAAAAACTTGGGAGAGCTTCACAAGGACTGGACTGAAGCTGGAGTCAGTGATCAAGAGTCACCACGCTCAGACATCTTCAGGAAAAGGGCTACCAAGCCACTTCTGAAACAGAAACAATGTCAGAAGCATCTTACCTGGGCTAAGGAGAAAAAAACTGGACTGTTGCTCAGTGGTCCAAAGTCCTCTTTTCAGATAAAAGTAAATTTTGAATTTCATTTGGAAATCAAGGTCCCAGAGTCTGGAGGAAGACTGGAGAGGCACAGAATCCAAGCTGCTTGAAGCCCAGTGTGAAGTTTCCACAGTCAGTGATGAATTGGGCTGCCATTTCATCTGCTGATGTTGGTCCATTGTGCTTTCTGAAGTCCACAGTCAATGCAGCCATCTACCAGGACATTTTAGAGCACTTCATGCTTCCTTCTGCTGACAAGCTTTATGGAGATGCTGATTTCATTTTCCAGCAGGACTTGGCACCTGCCCACACTGCCAAAAACACCAAAAGTTGGTTAAATGACCATGGTGTTGGTGTGCTTGACTGGCCAGCAAACTCACCAGACCTGAACCTCATAGAGAATCTACGGGGTATTGTCAAGAGGAAGATGAGAGACACCAGACCCAACAATGCAGATGAGCTGAAGGCCACTTTCAAAGAAACCTGGGCTTCCATACCACCTCACCACTGCCACAGATTGATCACCTCCATGCCACGCCAAATTGAGGCAGTAATTAAAGCAAAAGGAGCCCCTATGAAGTATTGAGTACATATACAGTAAATGAACATACTTTCCAGAAGGCCAACAATTCACTAAAAATGTTTTTTTTTTTTTTGGTCTTAGGAAGTATTCTAATTTGTTGAGATAGTGAATTGGTGGATTTTTGTTAAATGTGAGCCAAAATCATCACAATTAAAATAACCAAAGACTTAAACTACTTCAGTCTGTGTGCATTGAATTTATTTAATACACGAGTTTAACAATTTGAGCTGAATTACTGAAATAAACAAACCTTTCCACGACATTCTAATTCATTGAGATGCACCTGTATACACATTAAATTACTACAAGCACGAATTAATGGAGACCTTGAACAGCGTTCGTGCCTCACATCTCTCTTTCACGCGCTCCACTATACTGCCTGTCACAGGAGTGCGCTCGCGCCCCGTTCGTCTCACGGACACATTTTTTGAGCAGCTGATGTGTGATCTCTCCTTAGTACTCGTGGCCAGTACTGCTAAAGTGAAGTAGTTTAGTTTTCTGTAGTTTTTCAATGGCTCTCGGTCATAACATCGACATTACCTGAGCAGTCGAAGGCTGCGCATTTATTGCATGGACGAGCAAAATTGTAAGTGTCTAAAGCATACGAACAGTTCCACTGAATGATTAATGTGTTTTCACAATGTCGTTGAAACAAATGTATGAAGAAAACGGTTAAAATAACCACAGTATTAACAACAACCTTGAAATAAGAGCGCAAGGTTTATCTGTTAATCAGATGCACAAGTAGCATTCGTTGCTATAGGAAACAGACATCGGGCGCTTTTTCTTTCAGAATCATCATTCACTGATGGAGAGGAAAAGTTAAATACCATAGTATTTTATTTTATGAAAAGGATATAAAGAAATTTTTGCTCTGAAATATAAGTGATCTTGGCTTGTAGAACTTAAGACGTGCCAGGAAATGCCTAATATGGACAAAGGCAGCTGCAGCTAAACTGAATAAAATGAACTGGCGAAAGTTCATTTTAAGACAATAAGTAACATTAAGACAATAAACACAATAAATAAATAAAAAATTAATGAATGATGCAGTGCTAATTGACATATTTATTACAGTACGGAAACAATAAAGTTTTCTACCTTATTCTGTGCAGGAAATTGAAATAATTCTTTGTAGTATATAAAGCAATCATGAAATTGCCATTAGGAAAAAATTATAGATTACAAATGATTTATTATTGTCCAGCAGTGTATTTGATTTATTTATAGCAAATTCAAAGTAAGAGATAAGAAAATAATTTATTGTAAAAAAATATTTAAAAAAATGAATAAAAAATAATACATACATAAAATTATTGTTTTTGATATTTCTGTCACTTCTGAAATGATGGCTACACACCTGGTGTGACAAAATGTTAGCCTATACATAATACTTTTAAAGCTCTTTGTTTTTTAAATCTTGGCGTACATAAATTTCTACATATGCCATGTCACACCATAGCATCATTAAACTAGCATCTAACAATGGACAAAAGTGTTTTTTTTTTTCTCTAACCTATGCTTCTCTAACCATAAAGGCTTTTGTGTAATTTGCCCTCTGACTAAGCATTTAAAGAATTTAGGGGAAGCATTTACATAATCCTGTGAATGCACTGAAAGAATGCAGAGTCGAATCGTTAATCGAATCGAATCGAATTGAATTGTGAATTGAATCGAATTGAATCGTTTTGAATTTGCAAAAATCGTTCTTGAATCGAATTGAAAACCTATGAATCGTGAATCGAATCGATTCGCGGTCTACCCAAAGATTCACAGCAGAGAGATCATAGTATACTATGTCAAAAATTTGATTTATTGCCCCTCATAAAATTCTACCCCCCACCCCCCCTTACTGGACACCTATTTTGGACACCTGTTTGTACACCCCCACCCATCTAAATGGGGCCATCTGTTTTTATCCAGTCCAGCGATCCGAAGGAATTTATGACTGTTTTGGGAAATGTGTTTTTGTGTGTGGGGGCGTTGAAACTGTTAAAAACTATGTGCTTTAAACTTTAAATTGTGAAACAGCGTTAAATGGGATAAAGGGAAGTTTTTATTAAAGTTTTTCACACACACACATCAAGAAAAAACATCAACCATACGCGTAAAACGAGCAATGACTGTTTTTCCCTGCAAGTCAAGACGAGCTAGTGTTGTTAAACAATTTAAAAACTAGTTAGAGTTTGACAAAGTTAACTAAAAAGAAGTAGAGGTGAGCGTGTTCGCTCATCTAAAACAAAAATGCATCAGGTGCGTTCGTTAAACAACACGGGAGTTTTTCTGTTTCAATTTAAAACTAGTTAGAGTTTGTTATAAGTTAATATATTGCTAGCCCGTTCCTCTCTTTCAAAAGTAAACTCGTTCTGTGAGTTAGTGGAGAACAGCAGCCCGTGGCTAATTTGGCTACTTTAGTAACATTAGATAAATTGATGAAAGCTCACCTGTTGTTACGACGGCAATCACAGGAAAAGACTCCAATACTCCTCCGATGCAGATGACATGACCACAAACTTGAAAATAAAATACAAAAGATGTACTTTACAGTGGTATTTCTTAACTCAGTTTTCCTCAAGTATTTCATGTTAGCTCGTGGTTTTATTTTTTGTCTCTCACTGAATAGGGACCGTCTCTAAAGTTACATACAACATTGGTGCACACGTTTCTAACTTAAATAGTATTTGAAGAGAATTACACTTGAGATAGAGGCAGTGTACAAAAGATATTATGCTTCTCTGTGTTCGTTAACTTCGGCTAACTGACATTATTAACTTACCAGTTGATGTTATCATCGATACAATGGCATTCACAAGAAGAGGCACCAAAATAGACCTCCGACGTTGCAGACGACATCCAGACTAGAAACTTGAAAAGAACAAAGAAAAAAAGTACTTGAAAAACTGTTTAAAATCTCCACTGAAACAGTGGTGTTGCCTACGCACTTTACCTCAGTAACATTATTTCACGTTAGTTCGTTGTTAAGGTTAAGTAATGAGTGCCAGATTAACTAACTTGCATTAAAGGGCAGCAGAACTTACAAACGTGTTTCTCGGTTTAACTAAGGTTTATTTTGACTAATATAGGTGACCTTAATTTACTCACCAGTCGATGTTATCACCGTTGTGGCGGCGTTAATCCGGTGTACTGACGAAACATCCTACCTATCAGATTGTGCTACCAATAATATATTTGCATTATTTTAAGGGTAAGTTTAGGGTAAGGTCATCAGTCAGAAAAAAAGGCCCCAATTCCCGACATGAAAAACGACACGATGAATAATGTTAGTTTGCTGTTAACAAGTTAAAACATCTTAAAATATCTCAGTTTTGCATAAAACAGAAACAGAAATAATATACTAACCTTTTTGTCCAGTTAACAGTGCAACGTGTCTCTTTTGTCCTTTTACCGCTGCTTCCTCCAAAGAGTAAACAAAATAAATCTCCCTTGCCATTGGTCAGTTTTTCGCGGGCAAGTTCACTACTGTAAATTTACAGTAGTTTACTGTAGTGACCATATATTTTCCCATAATCCTTTGCAGTTTACAGTAAAATACTATATATACATTTTACAGTATCTTACTGTACATATTACAGTAAAATACTGTTCAAATTACAAAAATCAGTTACAGTGTAGGAACAAGCATTGCAACACCTGTTAGACGTTTTTAGAATTTCTTAGCTGCATTAATGTTTGTCTTTACATAACTTCTGTTTTCATTGAAAAGCTTAAGATGAAATGTTTTTGTACCCTTTATAACCATAAAAGTTATCAGTTTAACTTGTGGTCCCCATGCAGTGCAGTTTGAGGGCAATTTAAAAAAAACAAAAAAAACAAAAAACAAAACAAGACTAAGAAATTCCCCACATTAGGCAGCCAAGTCCTCATTGTTGTTGTAGTAGTTGATGAAGTATTCAGGCACATCATTTGTTCTTCCATTCTCCAAAACGATTGGATGTTCTGGTAAAAACTCAGGTTTCTTATTGGACAACTTGCCAACTTGATGAGTCCCGATTGTAGCAAATTCTTTCGGCTTTCTTCTTTGGTTGGGTGCTGGTGCTTTGAAGATGCAGGATTTCATAGAAATGCTCCACTTTAATAATGTTGTCTGGCTTTTCTACCGGCTTAATTTCAGCATAGCTTTGAGGCACTTGATTTATGTTCAGATGGCGCAGTGGTTTCGCTGGTTCCAGATTTCTGATGATCCTCTTTGACACATCCACTTTTAAGTTCTCACTGACAAAGCGTCCAGCCTCAGTCACCGTGCTGTCTGTCTCGGTCATTTCCAAACCGTATCTTCCACTTCGAGAGGGCAGAACTGTCCGTCTTGACTGCGTTTATTTCACTCCTCCCCTCACTGCAGCTTCCTACTCTCGCCTACATTTCAGGTGAGGCGAGGCGCATCTCAAACAAGCCTTAATTATCCCATTCAAAATTTTACACGGACTGACGGCGACGGAAGGGTAGACTCCTTCTCCTTCTCCTGCTAAGCCTTAGAAGTGGCATGACCCACGTGCTATACCTGGTCTAGATCTGCTTGAATAAGGCCGGCCACAACATTGTGGTCTTTGGCCGTCAGGAGCAGTCCATGGAGCATCAATATAGGGGGGAATGTCTGTACAAATTTATTATATGACTACAAGTGTTTCTGTATTCAAAATTAGTTTTAGGCTGGATCCTCTTATTTTCTACAGCCTTTGGAAGTGTGGAGAACTATGTCTTCGGTAAACTCTCTGTCAACTGACTGAACTTCAAATTTGATTCCTGGTTTTCAGTGAGCATGTTGGTCTTTTTGTGGGGTTTAACTGTAATTCTCTATAACAGCAGTCATATTCTAAATTAACTTGTTGAATAGTAGATGTTTGGAAGCTCATTCTCCTGTGGAATTTTATTCTTCAATTAACTTTATGGAAAATTAATGGGAGCACCCAAATTATGGGTTCCCGGTTTTATGGGAAAATTATTGTTTATTAATCAGTATATAGTAACAAAATTATATATAACAGCAGCTAATACAGTATCACAGCGGAAGCAACAGCACACCCTGTGAATAATTAAAAAAATATATATATATTGTATTTTTAGGCTGTACTCTGAAGACGCATGGGTTGACTCTGCAGTCCATTATTTATTTATTTGTTTTTTTTAAATGTTCTTTTTTGACTTTCATAGAAAACATGCTCCCCCTGAATATCCCAATATCAATATACCTATATGTTTTTATGTTATTTGTTCTCGACAGAAATTTTGTAAAAAAAAAAAAAAAAAATCGTATTTGGAAACTAATTGCTGACGTCATCAAAGCACGCCTCAATAACTGAGCGACGGAAGTGCTTATAGCAGTGCGTGTATGTATCGTTTCAGAAGCGGGAACCGGTTTTATGGGAATAATCAAATATCTCTACGGCTGTTAGTGAGTTTAGTTGATTAAGATATTTTGATAGATCATTGTATTTAATGAAGAGGCTGCCCGGGCCTAAAATTTAATTGTATTTGCTTGCGGCTACGTTACTAAAACCCGATTTCACCGTTTGTGGTTGTATGCATGTAAACGTAAGGTAGAATTTAATAATTCACTTCATAATCTGACTACCAGATTATTTTTGCACACTTTACGTATAGTAGCGGTTTGTTAATATTAACATGAAATCCATTTGAATCAGTGTAGGTATTGTAATTGTCACGTGTTAATGTTATTTTGTGTATGATGTTGATATGATCTGATTCATTATTGTTTGATCAGCTCTTAACAGATTGAAATGAGTTTATTTGGGACAAACACGGGCTTTGGGTCCGGGGGAACAGGTGTATTTGGCAGCACCACCACAGACAGTCATAATCCAATGAAGGTATATACGTTACAGAAGTATAGTATACTTACAAATAAGCTTTTGTGCATGTTAATTCATGTGAGGCGTCGTTGATAACAGGATGTTGAAGTAACATCGCCACCCGATGACAGCATAAGCTGCTTGGCATTCAGTCCCCCTACGATGCCTGGGAACTTTCTCATCGGAGGCTCATGGGCCAATGATGTAAGGCGTTGACATCGCCATTTCTCTTATCCTAAATATAATTTTTCACTTGCGTTTCTTTGTCACTTTTTATATTTGTACAACCTTGACTGTAAATTTCACTTAGAAATATGTTGTTGCATCTCATTTATAGTTGATGAAATGTCTCTGAAAGATGTTAAAAGAATCTTTCTTTCAGTTTGTGAGTGATAAATTTGCATGTATTGCGTATACTCAGGTGCGGTGCTGGGAGGTTCAAGATAATGGACAGACTGTGCCTAAAGCCCAGCAGATGCACACAGGCCCAGTGCTGGATGTGTGCTGGAGTGATGTAAGATCATTCACACATTATAAATATTATTGGCCTATTTAAAGATGTCAGCCAACCAACATTCTGCAGCATTTTAATGAATATATATATATATATATATATATATATATATATATATATATATATATATATATATATATATATGTATATGTATATGTGTGTATATGTATGTGTCTAAGAATTGCAATCATTGCGGCTGCGCACAATTTAGCAAATGTTCTTGTGCACAACCACAGGACACAGACTGGGGGAAAAAAAGCTAGGATTAGGGATTACATTTGCACAAAATAAAGAATAAAAGCATCAATACCACCTCTGATGCTAGGCTGTTATGCCTGTTTATGCTTGTTTATTACTGTTGTTGTGTCAGAGCTGACATGTTTTAGAATGCCTTTTAAGCTAAATATTTACAAAGGATTTAGCACTAAAGATCCTAGAGGTCCTGTTTCTATATTTCCTTCCCAGTGGAGGTCTAGACGATACTTTTTTGGAATAATTATACATTTCCATCTGGGCAGCAATGGTACTTTGTAAAAGAAAAGAAAATCCTAAACAGTCAAAATGCTCATTAAAGATGATGATATTAGGCCTCAAGGGCCAAAGCAGTGATATCTGAGAATTTTTGTACCAAATCTTTAGTTGAGCCCAATTGCATATGAATATAAAAAAATTAACATCAGGGCCCGTATTCTTAAAGATTCTAAGATTCCTCTCAGAGAGCTCCTAATTTAACTTAAAAATTTCTAACTAGGAGTCTTAGCTTAAGAGTGATTTAGGACCAATCTAAGAGCAACTCTGAGCAAGGAAAAGACAAAAACTTTTATCTTAGTGAGGAGGCGGGGCTGACCCCGTTTCTAGCTATGACACAGTCGTTTGAAGACTGTGATTGGTTGGTTGTCCAAGAAGGAAATAAAAGAGCGCTTTTAAGAGTAGGGTCTATTATAAGCCTTCACTTTGAAATTACAGGTGTAATTTTTCCTGTTTTACCGTACTCACTCACACACACACACACACACACATTATATATGTATATATAAATATATTCTTTATTTTTTATTTACCATGCTGTCATACTTAGCATATTTTATAGGAAATGAACAGCGACACAAGGTTCTGAAAGTGCTGTAATTGTTTGTGTGATCACTTTGCTTATAGAAGGTTGTGACAGACCCAAATAATCACTGCTGCACAGTTGCATTTTTCCAGTTGCCAAATATGTAAGTGTAGTGATTTACTTCCATTTCTGGCGCTATGGCATTTCTGCATGGTGTCAGAGATGTTAGCGTGTCTCTAATAAGATCGGTCACAAACATGATCCCTGCACGATCTAATGTGTAGCGTCTTATTAACTCACTGTCATGCATTGTGTGCAACACATTTCTTCTCCCTCTTCATGTTTCGTCCATTTTCTCCACTGCTAAAGAAACTCTTAAGCCTCTTAAATGTCCTAGTCCATACTCCTAACAATTTTGGACCTTAAGACCTATTTTGAGGCTTAAGATGCTTTCTGAATTACTTTTTTCTTTACTAGGATCTTTTCTTTAATTTTAAGAGGAAACACCCACATTTCTAAGAATTTTCTTAGAATTTTGTTACTAGGAGCAATTCTTAGCACTAAGATTTTTCATGAATACGGGCCCAGATGTTTTATCAGGTTATTATTATTTTTTACATTTAGATACCTATGTCAGAAGGCCATATGACTGAGAAAAGATATTGGATGGGGGTTCAGGGTTTTCCCTCTTGAAGTCTGGACCATTTTTATATTTTGCTTAAAATAAGTATCTACTAAAGTCAAACAATGTACATAATAGAATGTCAATCCGGAAGTCGGCAATCCTGGCGTCACGGAATGTAAACAATGCCACTGATCCCTTGTACATTCCCCACCTACAACTCCTGCCGGTACTGAGATTCAAATCCGCAACCTATTACCACCTGTTAACTTTATTTTGTCATAGTAATGTGCCCTTTCCTGCTTAGTCCTTCACTGTAACCAATTTTTGTAATTTGAACAGTATTTTACTGTAATATGTACAGTAAGATACTGTAAAATGTATATACAGTAATTTACTGTAAATGGCAAAGGGTTATGGGAAAATATGGTCACTACAGTAAACTACTGTAAATTTACAGTAGTGAACTTGCCCGCGAAAAACTGACCAATGGCAAGGGAGATTTATTTTGTTTACTCTTTGGAGGAAGCAGCGGTAAAAGGATAAAAGAGACACGTTACACTAACTGGACAAAAAGGTTAGTAAATTATTTCTGTTTCTGTTTTATGTAAAACTGAGATATTTTAAGTTGTTTTAGCTTGTTAACAGCAAACTAACATTCTTCGTGTCGTTTTTCATGTCGGGAGTTGGGGCCTTTTTTTCTGACTGACGGCTGGATTAACACCGCCATAACGATGATAACATCGACTGGTGGTGAGTAAATTAAGGTCACCTATATTAGTCGAAATAAACCTTAGTTACACCGAGAAACACGTTTGTAGGTTCTGCTGCCCTTTAATGTTATTTAGTTAGTTAATCTGGCAGTCATTACTTAACCTTAACAACGAACTAACGTGAAATAACGTTACTGAGGTAAAGTGCGTAGGCAACACCACTGTTTCAGTGGAGATTTTAAACAGTTTTTCAAGGACTTTTTTTTCTTTGTTCTTTTAAGTTTCTAGTCTAGATGTTGTCTGCAACGTCGGAGGAGTATTTTGGAGCCTCTTCTTATGAATGCCATTGTATCGATGATAACATCAACTGGTAAGTTTAATAATGTCAGTTAGCCGAAGTTAACGAACACAGAGAAGCATAATATCTTTTGTACAATGCCTCTTTATCGCAAGTGTAATTCTCTTCAAATGCTATTTAAGTTAGAAACGTGTGTACCAATGTTGTAACTTTAGAGACGGTCCCTATTCAGTGAGAGACGTAAAATAAAACCGCGAGCTAACATGAAATACTGAGGAAAACTGAGTTAAGAAATACCACTGTAAAGTACATCTTTTGTATTTTATTTTCAAGTTTGTGGTCATGTCGTCTGCATCGGAGGAGTATTGGAGTCTTTTCCTGTGATTGCCGTCGTAACAACAGGTGAGCTTTCATCAACTTAACTAATGTTACTAAAGTAGCCAAATTAGCCATGGGCTGCTGTTCTCCACTAACTCACAGAACGAGTTTACTTTTGAAAGAGAAGAACGGGCTAGCAATATATTAATATAGTAAGTTTTGCTAATGCATATTAAAAATGTGGTAACACTTTACAATAAAGTTCATTAGTTAACATTAACGTTAGTTAAAAACATTAGTAAACATGAACAATACTGAATGAACAATACTTCTACAACCTTTATTAATCTTAGTTAATGTTAATTTCAGCATTTACTAATGCATTATTAAAATCACAAGTTGTGTTTGTTAACAGTTGATGTACTGTCAACTAACATGAATAAACAACTGTATTTTCATTAACTAACATTAACAAAGATTAATAAAGTGTAATAAATGCATTGTTCGTTCATGTTAGTTAATACATTAACTAATGTTAACAAATGACACCTTATTGTAAAGTGTTACCAAAAATGTTTATTTCATTAAAAATGTTTGTATTACCGTACGGTAGTTTTTTTCTGATCGTAAACTATAGTAACACTAAAAGGGTGTTGTGACTCTGTCTGTTACAGGAGATTTCTCCAAGCAAAAACAGGATGCTGACTATGAGGGCAGAATCATCATACAGCCAGTTGTCCATTTTACAGAAATGCAGAATTAGGTAACCCAAAATACATTTTGTTTTACGTTTATGCATTTGCCAGATGCTTTAATCCAAAGCAAGTTATATTGTATTTAAAGTAGGGGAGCACGGGGCACAACCTAACACTGTTAGAATTTCTTAGTTTGTGTAAATCCACGTGGGGTTCGAGTAGAATTTTTTTTTATTTTTTTTTTTATACACTTTAATTTCACACTTGTCTAGTAAAAATGTTGCGTTTCATAATTACAGTGTATATGTTTTTCGTTATTTTTCGTGACAGTATGCCCTGTAGTTGGGGTACATTTGTAACGTGAGGGGCACGTTGTAACATAACTATATGACAGCTTAAAATGTTATCAGATCTACTGAAAAAAATATACAAGACAAACTAAAATATTGTCAATAAAATAAAATCATGAACTTTTTCAAATAAAATAATGGCGTTTTTTTTAAGAATTAAAACTAATCTAATTTTGGAGTTTCACAATGAACACATTGCAACCATGCTTGGGACGGCCCTGATCGCAACACACAGCTACGTATACAGTGTAGTTCAAAACAGAGTGCGCAAATAAAGAAACACATTCAGAAATGATACACTCCCCTCCCTCCACACACATCTATCATAGGACACAGGACACGAGACACATAAGCCAAAAAGCTTTACATTTCTTGAAATAATAATTTCTGAACATTAAATATTGATTTTCAGTCTTTATTCACCTGCTTCTTGTGGCTTCTCATTAAAACTCATAAAAGTAAATGGTGTAAATTGCATCTCTAAAGTCATAGAATTGCATAGTTTAATAATAGCGGGGCACATTGTAATACAGTGTTACAACGTTCCCATCTGTGTAACTGGAATTTAAAACTGGTTAGTGTCTTTTGCTAGTTAGCGAAGCATTATAAAACTATCTAAACTGATAAATAACAGATTGAAGATTAAAACAATAGCAGATTTGTCTAATTTTAAATGAATACTAAAAACTGAGATGACCAAATTTACTTCAGCCAGAAATTTACTTCTACCTTGGTAGATTAAATATTCAGCGACATCTTCAAAAGAGTTTTGAATTTTGGTGCTCTTTATTCTCTATATAGTATTGATATGGCAGCTAGTAAATACTGTAAATTTGGTTATGCTGGCATGTATAGAAATATTTAAACCATGTGTGTTACAACTAACCCCGTGTTAGTTTGTGCCCTGCGCTCCCCTATACAGTTTATTAAGTTATTCATTCCCTGGGAATCAAACAGGAGCTAGGGGTGAGCTAAGGGGGCTGAAGCCCCGAATGTTTTTATTACCATGTCTTGTGCATATCAAGATTGAGTTTATGCGAATTAAAATTATTTCTGTTAAACCAGCACTTAAACAGCAAAATGCAGCTGCTTCAGGTATCTTTAACTTACTGTAGCCTATAAATTCATAATACTGATATCTAGGGGTGGGAATCGCAGGGTACCTCACGATACGATATAATCACAATACATGGCTCACGATAACGATATCACGATACAGTGATTCTGCGATAATCCATACATTTCTTCCAAATCCTATAATGATATATCGCGATATGTCTATAAACAAAATGCCTGTGAAAAGGTTGAGTGCAAGTTCTCTTTCTTTATTCAAGTCCAAACTGTTAGAAAACAGCAAAAAAAGTTCTGTAAATCAATTTTAACATGTTGAGTAAATTAATCATTTTAGTCTTGGACTTATTAAAAGCTTACACTTTTCTTTTTCTCTGTGTGTAAACAAACACATTTAACTGCTTATCAACTTATATAGCCCCTCTCTCTCTCTCTATATACAGTGGGTACGGAAAGTATTCAGACCCCCTTAAATTTTTCACTCTGTTATATTGCAGCCATTTGCTAAAATCATTTAAGTTCACTTTTTTTTCCTCATTAATGTACACACAGCACCCCATATTGACAGAAAACACAGAATTGTTGAGATTTTTGCAGATTCATTAAAAAAGAAAAACTGAAATATCACATGGTCCTAAGTATTCAGACCCTTTGCTCAGTATTTAGTAGAAGCACCCTTTTGATCTAATACAGCCATGAGTCTTTTTGGGAAAGATGCAACAAGTTTTTCACACCTGGATTTGGGGATCCTCTGCCATTCCTCCTTGCAGATCCTCTCCAGTTCTGTCAGGTTGGATGGTAAACGTTGGTGGACAGCCATTTTTAGGTCTCTCCAGAGATGCTCAATTGGGTTTAAGTCAGGGCTCTGGCTGGGCCATTCAAGAACAGTCACGGAGTTGTTGTGAAGCCACTCCTTCGTTATTTTAGCTGTGTGCTTAGGGTCATTGTCTTGTTGGAAGGTAAACCTTCGACCCAGTCTGAGGTCCTGAGCACTCTGGAGAAGGTTTTTGTCCAGGATATCCTTGTACTTGGCCGCATTCATCTTTCCCTTGATTGCAACCAGTCGTCCTGTCCCTGCAGCTGAAAAACACCCCCACAGCATGATGCTGCCACCACCATGCTTCACTGTTGGGACTGTATTGGACAGGTGATGAGCAGTGTCTGGTTTTCTCCACACATACCATTTAGAATTAAGGCCAAAAAGTTCTATCTTTGTCTCATCAGACCAGAGAATCTTATTTCTCACCATCTTGGAGTCCTTCATGCGGGCTTTCATGTGTCTTGCATTGAGGAGAGGCTTCCGTCGGGCCACTCTGCCATAAAGCCCCGAATGGTGGAGGGCTGCAGTGATGGTTGACTTTCTACAAATTTCTCCCATCTCCCGACTGCATCTCTGGAGCTCAGCCACAGTGATCTTTGGGTTCTTCTTTACCTCTCTCACCAAGGCTCTTCTCCCCCGATAGCTCAGTTTGGCCGAACGGCCAGCTCTAGGAAAGGTTCTGGTCGTCCCAAACGTCTTCCATTTAAGGATTATGGAGGCCACTGTGCTCTTAGGAACCTTAAGTGCAGCAAAAAAATTTTTTGTAACCTTGGCCAGATCTGTGCCTTGCCACAATTCTGTCTCTGAGCTCTTCAGGCAGTTCCTTTGACCTCATGATTCTCATTTGCTCTGACATGCACTGTGAGCTGTAAGGTCTTAAATAGACAGGTGTGTGGCTTTCCTAATCAAGTCCAATCAGTATAATCAAACACAGCTGGACTCAAATGAAGGTGTAGAACCATCTCAAGGATGATCAGAAGAAATGGACAGCACCTGAGTTAAATATATGAGTGTCACAGCAAAGGGTCTGAATACTTAGGACCATGTGATATTTCAGTTTTTCTTTTTTAATAAATCTGCAAAAATGTCAACAATTATGTGTTTTTCTGTCAATATGGGGTGCTGTGTACATTGAGGAAAAAAAAATGAACAAATGATTTTAGCAAATGGCTGCAATATAACAAAGAGTGAAAAATTTAAGGGGGTCTGAATACTTTCCGTACCCACTGTGTGTGTGTATATGTGTGTGTGTATATATATATATATATATATATATATATATATATATATATATAAATAAATAAATAAACCTGGTACATTTCAACATTTACCTAGAGTGCTTTCTCAACCTTTCTACTCCTCTCATCGTTAAAACGGAGCCCCACATGTAGAAATAGCCGTTCACATTGCGTCTTTTGCGTGCTCAGGTTGGTTATTTCAAATGTAGAAAGAATGTGGAAATGGCGCGGCTGCGATTTCCACGCATTTTTAGACGCTAGGAGCAGGAAAATGTATTTAGAGCACCTTTTTGTATTAATTAAAATATTGATATTTGGCGCCAGATATCGATTATCGTATCGCATGGAGAAGGATCGCGCTATATCGCCATATCGATTTATTGTCCCACCCCTACCGATATCCCTATCTGACAAAATTAGATTACTGTAACTGTATAGCAACAAATTTAGATTTTTAATCATGGTATTATAAGCACAGATTTTCTTGGACACACACATTTAGAATGACTAGATTATATGAACAGATTGGTTGGCATTTAGCATGATCTGTGGCAGACTTTACTAAGTGTCAGGGCAACAAAATTCAGTAAACAAGAAGTTAATATTAAGTGATTTTAAATCGTGCAGAAGATATTGTCTTTTTGTTCTTTCACAAAAACGGTTCTAAATAAAGCCATGTTGTGCATCTCTGCACACAACAGTGTTTCATTACTGAAAGAATGTACCTTTTTTGAATGCCTTGAATCAGTGATTCACTGATCCATTCATAAAAACTTCTTTTTTTTTTTTTTGTTCCTGAATGAATCAGCAGTTTTTAATGAATTAATTGAATAAATGACTCGATGACTCAGTCATTAAGACAGAGGCTTGCTGCCATCTACTGGTAATTTTAGTCTCATTTTTAAAAGTATCATTCTATTTTTTTTTTTTCTATCATTACATATTTTTGTTCAAATTTTTTGTGAAAAGTGAAAGTCGTGACGTATTGTCAAGTATGGTGACCCATACTCGAAATTGGTGCTCTGCATTTAACCCATCCAAGTGCACACACACAGCAGTGAATAGTGAACAAACACACACACACACACACACCGTGAACACACACCCGGAGCAATGGGCAGCCATTGCTCCAGCGCCCGGGGAGCAATTGGGGGTTCGGTGCCTTGCTCAAGGGCACCTCAGTCATGGTATCGAAGGCAGAGAGAGTGCTGTTCATTCACAATCCCCACCTTCAATTCCTGCCGGTGTGAGAATCGAACCGGCAACCTTCAGGTTACTAACCCAACTCTCTAACCATTAGGCCACGACTTCCCCTTATATATTGTCGCTTTAAAAAAAAATTAAGCCATGTAGCCAATGTAACTTTTCAGCATAGCCTGTTTTATTTGAATTGTATCCCGTGTATTCTGATACATAATTTAATGTCTCCGGGCTTAGCCCTGGGTATCCACTCACCTTAGAACCGCCCCTGGAATCAAACCCATTAATTCAGCATTCTACCACTTTGCTCTACAGATGCACACAGCACCAAGTTTGACAGTTGAGGTAAATTCTGTAAACACTGCTTTGAAAAATAATGCTTTTTTTTTTTTTTTTTTTTTCTTGTGCTTGCAGGTTCATTCAGACAGTCAATCTTTGTGGCACCAAATGCATTGAAAGTCACAGATCAGCTGGAATTCTGGAAAGAGGGTGCAAAGGAAAAGGATCTGCCTGAATCCCATCCTGCTGTTTCTAATCGGAGAGTTTGTCAACTTTGACTGTCAAAATTACTGAAATTTAACACAACACCACAAACTCATTTTTACTGTATTATTTCAGTTTTTGAACAGTAAGATTTTTAATGTTTTTAAAGAAGCCTCTTCTGCTCACCAAGCCTGCATTTATTTGATCCAAAGTACAGCAAAACAATTTTGAATTTTTTTTACTATGTAAAATAAATGTTTTCTATTTGAATATATTTTAAAATGTAATTTATTCCTGTGATCAAATCTGAATTTTTAACATCATTACTCCAGTCTTCAGTGTCACATGATCCTTTAGAAATCATTATAATATTCTGATTTGCTGCTCAAACTACTACCATTATTATTATTATTATTATTATTATTATTATTATTATTAATAATAATAATAATAATAATAATAATAAAATGTTGAAAACAGCTGAGTAATTTTTTCAGGTTTCCTTGATGAATAGAAAGTTCTGAAGAACAGCATTTATCTGAAATAGAAGTCTTTTGTAACATTATAAATGTCAATTTAAACCATCCTTGCTAAATAAAAGTAGTAATTTACGTATCTTTGGATCTTTCTATTCATCAAAGTATCTTAAAAAATGCACTCAACTGTTTTAAATATTTATGATGATGATGATGATGATGATAATAATAATAATAATAATAATAATAATAATAATAACAGTAATAAATGTTTATCAGCATATTAGAATGATTTCTGAAGGATCATGTGACACTGAAGACGAGTAATGATGCTGAAAATTCACCTTTGATCACAGGAATAAATTACATTTTAAAATACAGGTGCATATCAATAAATTAGAATGTTGTGGAAAAGTTCATTTATTTCAGTAATTCAACTCAAATTGTGAAACTCGTGTATTTAAATAAATTCACTGCACACAACTGAAGTAGTTTAAGTCTTTGGTTCTTGTAATTGTGATGATTTTGGCTCACATTTAACAAAAACCCACCAATTCACTATCTCAACAAATTAGAATACTTCATAAGACCAATAAAAAAAAAAAAACATTTTTAGTGAATTGTTGGCCTTCTGGAAAGTATGTTCATTTACTGTATATGTACTCAATACTTGGTAGGGGCTCCTTTTGCTTTAAATACTGCCTCAATTCGGCGTGGCATGGAGGTGATCAGTTTGTGGCACTGCTGAGATGGTATTGAAGCCCAGGTTTCTTAGACAGTTGTCTTCAGCTCATCTGCATTTTTCGGTCTCTTGTTTCTCATTTTCCTCTTGAGATTCTCTATGGGGTTCAGGTCTGGTGAGTTTGCTGGCCAGTCAAGCACACCAACACCTTGGTCATTTAACCAACTTTTGGTGCTTTTGGCAGTGTGGGCAGGTGCCAAATCCTGCTGGAAAATGAAATCAGCATCTTTAAAAAGCTGGTCAGCAGAAGGAAGCATGAAGTGCTCCAAAATTTCTTGGTAAACGGGTGCAGTGACTTTGGTTTTCAAAAAAACACAATGGACCAACACCAGCAGATGACATTGCACCCCAAATCATCACAGACTGTGGAAACTTAACACTGGACTTCAAGCAACTTGGGCTATGAGCTTCTCCACCCTTCCTCCAGACTCTAGGACCTTGGTTTCCAAATGAAATACAAAACTTGCTCTCATCTGAAAAGAGGACTTTGGACCACTGGGCAACAGTCCAGTTCTTCTTCTCCTTAGCCCAGGTAAGACGCCTCGGACGTTGTCTGTGGTTCAGGAGTGGCTTAACAAATTCCTTGACACGTCTGTGTGTGGTGGCTCTTGATGCCTTGACGCCAGCCTCGGTCCATTCCTTGTGAAGTTCACCCAAATTCTTGAATCGATTTTGCTTGACAATCCTCATAAGGCTGCGGTTCTCTCGGTTGGTTGTGCATCTTTTTCTTCCACACTTTTTCCTTCCACTCAACTTTCTGTTAACATGCTTGGATACAGCACTCTGTGAACAGCCAGCTTCTTTGGCAATGAATATTTGTGGCTTACCCTCCTTGTGAAGGCTGTCAATGATTGTCTTCTGGACAACTGTCAGATCAGCAGTCTTCCCCATGATTGTGTAGCCTAGTGAACCAAACTGAGAGACCATTTTGAAGGCTCAGGAAACCTTTGCAGGTGTTTTGAGTTGATTAGCTGATTGGCATGTCACCATATTCTAATATGTTGAGAGTGAATTGGTGGGTTTTTGTTAAATGTGAGCCAAAATCATCACAATTAAAAGAACCAAAGACTTAAACTACTTCAGTCTGTGTGCATTGAATTTATTTAATACACGAGTTTCACAATTTGAGTTGAATTACTGAAATAAATGAACTTTTCCACGCCATTCTAATATGAGATGCACCTGTATATTCAAATAGAAAGCTGTGATTTTAAATAGTAAAAATGTTTCACAGTGTTACTGCTTTTGTTGTATTTTGGATCAAATAAATGCAGGCTTGGTGAGCAGAAGAGAATTCTTTAAAAACATCAAAAATCTTATGGTTCAAAAACTTTTGACTGTTAGTGTACTTGTTTTTGCTTTTCAGTACGTGTATGTTTTGCCATGATACAAAGTGCCCAGAGGACTGTGATGTACTTTTTCTTTTTTTTTTCTTTTTTTTTTCAGCTAGTTCATCCTAGAGATCAAGATCCTAGAGAGTTGTAATTTGTACTTTTAAAAAGAAAATGTTCAACAATAAAAAAGAATATTATCAGAACTAATGCTCATGAGTTACTGTGATTTTTGAGTTGGGGTGGTAAAAATCATGGATTACAGTGCTGCACCACAATTTGATTGTTTTTTTTTTACAGGTAAAAAATGTTTAAACTACATGAAAATAAACACTACAGCATTGATACTGTAAATAAAAATATGGTAATACTGTAAATGAAATTACAGTAATAATACTGTAAATGAAAATACGGTTATACTATAAATGAAAATACGGTAATGTAAATGAAAATACAGTAATACTGTAAATGAAAATACAGTAAAAAATACTGTACATTAAAATACAGTAAAGCCATTATTATACTGTAAATGCAATTACTAACCATTTTTACAGTAACTTACTGGCATCCATCTGCCAGTAAGTTACTGTAAAATTTACAGCAATCTTTTTACAGTGTTCTCTATATGATTTAGCAGCTTCCACGCTTTTTTTTTTTTTCTGTGGTTTAGACATCATAAATTAGTAGAACAGCATCTTGAGTAGTATATTAATCACTCAATCCATATTGTTGTTTACATCCGATCATCTCCAATATGGCTGCGCATCTAGGTAACTGAACCAAACCAAACAAGCAGTAAACAAAGTTAACTAGTTATTTCGAAGTTTTAGTTGTCAAAATTATTTGTAGATGGCAAGGAAAGACATTTATTATGAAAAGTTATTTTATAACATGCTGCTTAATAATGTTAAATGTAGATGCAAACAAAAGT
Organism: Spinibarbus caldwelli; assembly: GCA_039654775.1. Lineage (NCBI taxonomy): Eukaryota > Metazoa > Chordata > Actinopteri > Cypriniformes > Cyprinidae > Spinibarbus > Spinibarbus caldwelli. Next base: position 11,371,724 of record CM077237.1, read on the forward strand.
CACAAACCTGGTTTATTTGAAAGTTCAGAGTCATGTGTGACGGATAAAAGTAATTGTATTTGGTTGCATTCTCTTTTCTGCAGTGTTTTAGCAGAAGTATCAATCTATTGTGCTACTCTGTGTTTCTGTTACTGTTGTTAAAATAACCTCGTCATTTGTAGCTGTTGTAGCGCTTTATGCCTTTATTGTGGGAGAGGAGCAATGCGAATGGAGGGCTCAAAGCGTGTTTGGCTCTAGATACAAATATTAGAGGATATAGCACTGAAAGGTCATTACAATAAACAACCCTGAGAGTTTGGTGTGTACTGTTCTGTTGTTTTGATGTTCACTTTAAAATGATGCCATTGTTGTCATTATGTCTCAGGGTGGTCCGGTCGTGTTTTTATAAATCAAATATATATAAATATGAATATATATATATATATATATATATATATATATATATATATATATATATATGTGTGTGTGTGTGTATATATATATATATATATATATATATATATATATATATAAAAATACTATTATTATTATTTTTTTTTTTTTTATGAGTGTTTTTAAGCGAGTATTCTGGTCAGAATTTTTCTTCTACACAAACAGTACCAGAACCGAATATCTTTGTTCTGTATTCTTTTTGAATGACTACTACTTCCTGACAAGAGGCGGCATCTTACCTGATTTTGCTTGTTTTGTTAACAGGATGGCAGTAAAGTCTTCACAGCCTCCTGTGACAAAACTGCCAAGATGTGGGATCTGAACAGCAATCAGACCATTCAGATAGCACAAGTAAGCAGTTAATTTGTTATTAATAATATATTCTTATGGTCATACTTTTAGTATATGTATTTCAGTTGTGTTGGTTTACAGTATAATTAACAGGTTCTACAATCTTTTCCTTTGACCAGCATGAAGGCCCAATCAGGACAATTCACTGGATTAAAGCACCAAACTACAGCTGTGTTATGACTGGCAGCTGGGACAAAACACTGAAGGTGCTGGAACCCATCTTCACCATCCTTAGGGCCGCACAGTTGAACTAAAATCAAAATCCTGATATGGCCTAGTGCTTATTAATGTTTATTGGTGTTAAATGTTTATTATGTCACAGTTCATTGTGCGGTATTTGATAAAATAATTACAAAATATTTATTTGACCAAATATTGCAGCCTTGAATAGATTAGCAACTGTTTCTCTGCCTCTCTTTTTTTGATAGTTTTGGGATACACGTTCCCCAAACCCCATGATGTCCCTGCAGATGCCAGAGAGGTGTTACTGTGCAGATGTGGTAAAGGAGTATGATTTGAATTGAACTAAATTTGTTGTAGTATCAGTTTATGCAGCTCTTGTCCGTCTCATTGTTACAGTGTAATTGGTCGCTGGTTTTGATTGTGTGTGCGTGTTAGCAAAGTCAACATCTGAGCCCTAACTTTTATTAGTGTAGTATATGGTACAAAAAACTGTTTTTGCTGAAATTATATTCTGAAAGCATTTTATGGATATCTTTTTTCTTTTATAGGTATATCCTATGGCCGTTGTAGCCACTGCAGAACGTGGTCTTATTGTTTACCAGTTGGAAAATCAGCCTTCAGAGTTTCGACGTATAGAGTCACCTCTGAAGCATCAGGTCAGTGTTGGTTCATTTTCCAAATACTCAATTCTTGAAGTAATTAAATGGCAATTTAAAAAATTAATCAAACAATAAATTGACTTAGGAGGATAATAAATATTGGGTTTAAATGAGCTTTTTATCTAAAATATTGTATTATTACGGTAGCATACAAATTAGAGTAATGTTGCTACTTTTATTTGTTTATTGTCTCAGTTTTTATGTGGTAACACTTTATAATAAGGTTCAACAAGGTGTTAACATTAGTTAACTGAATTAGTTAACATAAACTAATAATGAAACGCGCTTCTAAAGCATTTATTAATCATAGTTAATCTTGATTCCAACACTTACTATTACATTGTTAAAATCAAAAGTTGTATCATTTAATTATATTAAATGAACCTGAGCTAACATGGACTAACACCGTGTCTACATCGGACATGAGCGGCGCGACAAAATACTATAGAACTCATTATAATCGATGCTGTCTACACTGAATATGGCACGGCACGACACTACAAATCCCCGACAGTAAACTGCTGCCACGTTCTATTTATGACACATTGACACAAATTTCAAATGATTTTCAACGGTCGCTTTGTCGCGTCCAGTGTAGACAGACTTTAGCTGTTGCGGCGTGACACGACAACTGTTGCGTCCGGTGTAGACACGGTGTAACAACGAACGGCTGTATTTTTAGTAATTAACATTAACAAAGATGAATAAATACTGTAAAAAAATTATTGCTCATTGTTAGTTAATGCATTAAATATAGTTAACAAATGAAACCTTATTGTAAAGTGTCACCGTTTAGATTGACACTGCAATAAAAAGACACTGAAATTGTGCAAAAACATGTCATTTAGTAATCCAGTTCTTTTTATAGTCAAACTATTGCATTTTTCTTTTTTTCTTTTTTTTTTTTTGATGGGGGGATCTTATTTCGTCATTGATTTTTTGGCAAGTCAGAAATTCTTTAAGCAAAGGAAAATTTTAAATAATATTTTTGCTTTGGTTGCTTTGCTTATATACTACTTCAACAAAATATGATTAGTTCAATATTTAGCATCTGAATAGATTATTAGGCCACACAGGCTCATAAAGAAATATCACTTAAATGGTTGTTTTATGAATTTGCAGGAATTTTAATTGATTTTCTCATTGAAAATAAGTGAATCATTACTTACCTACACTGAACCATTAGTTCACTAACATCTCCGTATAAAGTTCTCAATCCTTTTTTTGTGTTGATTCCTAGCACATTTTCACCATTATTTTAATTTTTCTTCTCTGCAGATGTTGTTAACCATTGAAGTGTATTTTAACTTGTGTGTTTTGTTTAACAGCACCGCTGTGTGGCTATCTTTAAGGACAAGCAGAGTAACCTACTGGTTTTGCACTGGGCAGCATCGAGGGACGAGTTGCCATTCATTACATAAACCCACCTAACCCGTGAGTCTGTATCTGGTCTCTTTCTAATCCACAAATAATTTATGGCTGGTTTAGAATTGCAACAGCTAATGCAGTACATTAAAAAGTTTAAATTAAGGAAATAGGGATGTAACGATTCACTCAACCTCGCAATTTAATTTGATTCACGATTTTGATTTCACGATTCGATTTTCTCACGAATTCGATTTTTCTTCTTTTTTTTAACAAAATGAGATTGAAGACATTATACAGTAAATGAAAAGGTGTCCTTTTATTAGGCTATTGCTGCACGTTTCTTTGTGAAATTGAAATATAACAAAACTAAATTGAAATTTTAAAACAAACCCCAGATCCAAATAAGTTACACAAATAAAAGAAATGTCTTTATATAAACAAACTAAGGCTTTGTCTGTTCTCTTTCTATTTAAAATTAGAGGCAACCACTGCATTTTAATCATGATCCAAACAAAATGCAGAATACATGCAGCATGAGCAGATTTTAGTCTAAATTAGACAGCATAATTTCTAAATTAGAAGCAAAAACAGAATGGTCTGACTTTAGATTTGTGAAACTATATAAAACATATCTGAACGAAACATGAGACGCAGATTCACTCTCTGACAGCAGGTGCTTTTATATGCCATCGTTCGAGGCAAGATGAAAAGAAAATACCACATAAACTTTTCTAAAGACAGTCAGTTTCTCTCAGAGATACATTCATATAAACTCCTAACCTAACTGCAATTGTATCGCGATTTGTTTGACATCTCAACTGATTTGAATCGTCACATATTTGAATCGATTTTCAATCGGCTCGCAGTTAATCGTTACATCCCTTTAAGGAAAACTTTTCCACGCCTATTAGTTTAGGTCTGTACATGAGACTAAAACAAGTTCAAACCAAAAAACAAGCAGCAATTTTTTTTTCAATGTAATATTGATTATCTATCTTACTAATATTCATCTTTTAACCCAGAGCCAAGGACAATTTCACCTTTAAGGTGCCACAGGTCCAACGGAACCAATACTGCCACACCCCAAGATATTTATGCTGTGAGTTTTCTAGGTTTTGTGTGTTTTTGAAATGCAGTGGATTGCTTGGGCATTTAGTCTAGTCTGAGGTTATGAAAGACATTATTCAGTAATAAATAGTACTTGTATACTAAACAGAAACTGTGGACTTGCTGTTTGTTTCTCTGTTGTAGGTGAATGCTATCTCCTTTCACCCTGTCATGGCACTCTGGCAACAGTAGGCTCTGATGGGCGCTTCAGTTTTTGGGATAAAGATGCCCGCACTAAGCTGAAGACCTTCTGAACAATTAGATCAACCAATAACAGCTTGTTGCTTCAATAACAATGGAACATATTTGCCTATGCTTCCAGCTATGACTGGTCTAAGGTACAATCTCAATACATATGTAACATTTGATGAATTGTCATTAACTTCACAAATTTCAATTTTTTGACTGTCCAAGAAAATAAATTCTTTTGCTGATCATTTATAAGTTCTGACAGTTGTCTTTAGATTAGATTTTAGGTTTGTGCATTGACATACAAACAGTTATGATATAGTAAGTATTATAGTCAGATAGGATATTTGATAGATTAAGCTTCACATAAAAGCTTTTAGGAATGTGAATAACAACATTCAAAACAGACTAATCGATGGGTTTGCCTGATTTGACTAGTCAACTAATTATGACAGAAGCCCTGTTTATTACACTAAATTCAGGTCCAGCAGACACCAATCAGACGCTTTCCTAGGGAGAGCTTACATAAGATGCATTCTTGTGTTCAAAAATAGCCAAACCAGTGCAGCAAAATGAAACAGAATCTAGGGGTCTTGAACCATGTTGGTTCAAGTTGAACTTGGCACACTCTCATTAGTTGTCAATGGTTTTTTATTGTTCAGCTGGAAAAAAAATCCTTCTGAAATTAAGTCAATGATATTGTTACTGTAATTAAAATTGGGTGTTTTTGCCTTTATGACTTGATATTATCTTGGTTACTTAGAACTGACTGAAGTTCTAAAGTTTTCATCCTTATTGTAACTGTTTTCTTTTAGTGAACCGACAATCAGTATGATCTCTGCTCACTTTTATTACTTCTGCTTTGTGTCACAGGGACATGAATATTACAATCCTCAGAAAAGAATTACATCTTCTTGAGGAATGCGGCTGAGGAACTGAAGCCTCGGAACAAGAAATGGTGAGAGCGGGATATCCATTACCATGAAGAGGTGTCTTTCACCGGGCAGGGCAGGTGTGCTGCCTGACTTGCGCTGACTTTCCTTTCTTGATTTTTAAATGTTCAGGATTGGAGTGGATTATGTATTGATTGACTATAATGGTGAACTTTTTTTTCTTTTTTTTTCTTTTTTTTTTTAATTGGAAAGAAGTTATATAAATCAAAAAGCCATGTTATGAAAAGTCAGACTTCAAAAAGTAACTATTAGCGAGGAATATTATTGTGTTTTGCAGTGCTTTAGTAATATTCATCAGTTTAGCTGTGATTTTATTTATTTTTTTTGTTTCATAATTAATCTATTTTAGTTATTGTCAACCAGAAGGCCAGGGCCGCTAGGGGTACTCAGCAAATCTTTCAGTTGAGCCATAAGTTAACTTAACGTGATTTAAATGAGTTATAGTGAAATAAAAGAAAATGCTAGAAATATAAAATGTATAGCTTGTGCATTAACATATTTCTTACTTTAACAGTCCCCTCAATTGTTGTTTTACCTGAAGAGTACACAATTCTTGATACTTCTGGGCCTGATGTATAATCATTGTGTGTGCACAAAATAGGCTTTGAAAACTACATACAACATTTCCCATACAAATATCGGGATTAAAAATAACTTGCCACTTGTGTACTGACTACACACGCTCTGATTTGTGTGTTGACTCTCTTACTAGTATGTAAGCTAATAGGTGACTTCATTAGTCGAGTAATGAACTGAAGAGAATGATTCAGTGCTCCACTTAATTTAATGCATAGAGTCTCAAATTTGATAGAATCTAGCATTAAACACTTTAATTTTATGTAAATAATTGAAAAGACATTACGATATAAGGTACAAAATAGAATGATTTCTACTGAATAAATTACTTTTGTACTGGTATTTTACAGGGAAGCATGTTTTTGGTTTTCTTGGATAATTCTGCTTAAATTGTTCTAAATTGTAAAGAAAAGATTTTCGTCACATCAGTCTCCATTGCACTATTAACTTGATAAACAGACCACTGGTCTTTAGAAACATCTGCTGATGGCTGTCTGAATTGGTCTGATGTTGTCTTGGTGTTCGATGACTGTGTGCATGGATATTATATGCAGCTGAAGATGTATGATAATTTTGGTCACTGATCTATTTTTTAGATAAATCTCTGAATACAAGAGAATGACCTGTAAGACTTGGAACCATTGAATTGGCCTGTCGGAGAATAAAGATGTAATAAATGTTAAGAATTATGCTTCTCTTGACCATGTGTGCACTTTCGTTCAAGGGGAAAACAAAGCCAAAAATAAATCTGATTTGAAAAGCAGATTGCTGTATTGACTGACGCCTGCCCCTCCTTGTCTTTAGATTCGTCAAGCTTCGCATCACATCTCGAAGACCTGCGTTTGTGTGTGTAAATATGGGAGAGAGACCTCAATTTGGCTAACACCTGGACCAATGCATGGCAATGCATGATTTTTATGGACCAATCAGAAGGTGGACAACTGCTCATAACCAATAATGATGTGAGCAGTGGCTTTTGAAACGAGTAAGGAAGCCATGCTTCAGTGTTTCTGGTGTAACTGGTGTACCTTTTTTCTTTCTTCATGAAGTTCATCGTTGCTTGCAGCTCTTTTATTTATTGATACTGCTTTACAAAGCAGTGATGCAGAATGCATTTTCACCTTTACTTTTCTTTCTGCTTGGTGTATAATCAAATTGTGTAACCAATAATAATCTGTCTCAAGCTTTCTCTCCATTTTGACATTGTGCTTGTCTTATTGTCGTGTGTGTGTTTGTGTCGGTGTGTATATAATATATATGCACATTGCTCTTAGAAACTGTGATCGAGGAAGCATTGAATAATAAAATTTTTTTTTTTAAAAAAGTAAGTTGCTGAAAAACCTTGAAAAGTTTTGCATATTTTGTATTCAAGCAGTTCTAAAACTTTTGTCAGTCAGGGCAAGTACTGCAACAAGAGAAAAACGTGCAGAGAGAAAAAAGGTCTCCTAAAACGTTAGATAATTTAACCTTTTTATAACATTGCAAACATTCAGGTTGTAAAATGTCTTTACCGACCTCCAAAAAACAAAAACAAAACTCTTGCAGATAGTTTAGTTTAGGAAAATGTTTTTACTTTTTACTTGAATGTTATATACATAGAGTCTTCAGTGGAAGTTTTTTTGAAAGTACTGTAAAATTTTCAAAACAATTTGAAACCAACATGAATACAAAGATTAAATTTCTAAGAACTTTGCAGATAGATTTTCTATTATCTTTATATACATTGTTTTTTGACCCTTTAAACCTAGAAGGCACTCACAAGAGCTCGATTGATTTAAACATTATGTCGGCTTGCCTCTCACATGGCACTCATATCAAAGACACTTAGTCTTTTCTTGCACCTTTAGCAATTGGTATCAAGTGCCCGGAACAAGGTTCCCAATTAGCAAATTTCCTTTGGCGTGGATCTAGGCCATATCAACAGCTAAAGTGTGGCCGAGATTAGTATGTGTTTGCCGGCCCAGAACTGGTTCACATCTTTTTAGCCTGAACTGAACCAAAACGGTGCCATATCCCAACCCCAAGTGATCCAAATAATAAAAACAGATGTGGCTGATTATGGACCTTATATGGTATTCTTGTATGGCTGAGTTCTGTAAAGGGCTGATGGCCCTTATGTGGCCCACATATGGCTGATACTCCAAAAGTCATTATTTAACCATATTTATGCCACACCCTTTTTTAAAATGTATTAATTTTTTTTTTTTTAAATACCTATTGCACAGTAAATCTTAAACACAAAAATTGGTTCATACTCATTTTTTAAAATGTTTATAATAGAATTTTAATAACAGAAGTACAATACAGAACATAACAGAATTTTGTAAGTGTCAATTGAGTGAATAAATCTATAATACTTGATACTTCTCGCCAATCTTTCGCACTCTGGGGAGAAAAAAGAACATTAGTATATCATAATTAGTATCATACATTAGATATTATCTGAAGACAAGCACATACTGTAAATCAGCACTGCATACATTCTCTTTTTCTACCATCCAAGACACAAGTGCTGCTGTGCAGCCCTTTTTAAATGAAGAAAATGTTAGCTACTTTAATAACAGGCTATTTTTAGACATAATACTTAATAATATATTAATGAAAACATTAGGGGTGTAATGGTACATAAAAATGATGGTTTAGTACCTCAGCTTTAAAATCACAGTTTCATACATTTTTGGTACAGCGAGAAAACATACAATTGCTTTTTCTTTTTTCTTTTCTTTTTTTTTAATAAACAGTGGTTTACTGAACAGTTTGTGGCTCTGCCTTTAAATAAACTCAATTATAATTACAATTTTCTTAAGGATAAAAAAAAGTTTATCTCAGTACCGAACCAAGTTTCGTACAAATAAGTGTACCGCTACACCCCTACTACTCTTCTTATTTTTTAACAGGGGCTATAAGGAGGGATCAGAGCGAGAAATAACGGATATTTCAAATTTTTATTAGTAGTCAACCAATAGGAATAAGGGAAGACACAAAACAACCAATAGCGTTGTTGAATGGGCTGAGATGTGGACTGCCACTAACCTGCCATACATGACTATTGCATGTTATGTGTGTTTTTCCTAGTAAAAGCCAATTGTCACCACAGCTGGGGAACCTTGTGCAATGGGCAACCAGTATACAGTACTTGGGATATGCTTTGTAGTACATAAATTGCCTAAAAGTTATTTTGCTGCTTTATGGAGTAGTAAACCAGTATGACAAAAGTTAAGGTTGACTGGAGTGATCTGTACAGTGATCTCTATATTTTTGTTCTCTATTTGACTGTTATTGAACTAAATACAGTACAAAAATAAATTTAAAAAAAATCCCCGGACCCACACCCATGGGAGGCCCAAAACGATTTTACCTAAAGAGGGATCTGACGTACTAAAAACCACAGTGACAGCTATGGAATTATTTTTTGTCTTTATTATTCAAACAAAAATTCTGTGTTTGAGAGCAAAACTTATTACTTTGTAATTAAAAAAAAAAAAAAAGATCGCAAAAAAACTCTGAAATTTATGGAAGCCCGTTTCTGCCACCTTAAGAAAAAATATAATTCTGTAAGTCATAATAATGAGATACTTTCTCATAATTATGACTTACTATCTCATTATATTGAGAAACTTTCTCATAATAATGACTTAGTTTCTCATTATTATGACTTAGTTTATCATAATAATGACTTAGTTTCTCGTAATAATGAGAAACTTTCTTGTAATAATGAGAAAATTTCTCGTAATAATGACTTAGTTTCTCATAATAATGACTTAGTTTCTCGTAATAATGACTTAATCCACGCAAAAAAAAAAAAAAACTTACTCCACGCATGCGCAACGCAAGAGTGACGGCACGCTAGTGACATCTGCTGGTCAAAGCCATGCAGGAATACCGCAAACATTGCTTGTCCTGTAATCTGAAGTGTATAATAGTTATATAATCTGTCAGTAAATAACGATTTCTGATAAATTATTTGCATGTAGTCTTTTGTTAATTTGTAGCACTTGCCAAGTTATTCTGCCGGAAAATTATGGCTTCAAACATTCCAGACTAATATTTCAGTTAAGAAATCCAGGCATTTTATGAAGAAATGAAAACCATTACACATATAAACTTAATTTATAGATGTTTATTTCGATGATGTATTAGTTTTATTAGCTGTCCCTTTCATACATCACATGCATACAATGTTCATACAGTAAGCCATCTCATTTCAAAAGCACAAAGCAAAGCATCGTTGTTCGTTACCACGGCAAACGCTTGGTCTTCAGCGTCACGCTTCTCGCAGGACAAACGCTTAACGTGAAAAATGCTTAACGTGGCTTGAAGTACAAAGACAGATTGAACCAAATTCAGTACACAACTTAATGATCATGCATATTGTATATACAGGCATTCAGGTGGGCCCAAAATATGAATGCAACACAAAACAGCAACGCTTATGTATTTTCTATAACGGTTTTCTATAGGAAAACGCAACTTTGGGTGTTGTGTTCAAATTCTGGGTTCTTATGCTTGCCTGTATGCATGATCAATAATACTGTATCCTGAATTAGTCATTGTACTTTGAGCCACATTAAGCATTTTTCATGTTCACATGTCCTGTGAGAAGCGGTGTGGGATGCTGAAGACCAAGCGGTTGCCGTGGTAACGAACAACTACGCTTTGTGATAGCGAGATGAGACTGGGCTGCTGTATAAACATTGTGGGCTTATGTATGTGATGCATGAAAGTGACAGCTAATCGAAATGAAAGAATCGAAATGAACATCTACTCGTTAAGTTTATATTAATGGCTTTCATTTATTCATAAAATGCGTGTGTTTTTTGTTTGAATATATTCCTCTATATCTGAAGCCATTCATTGTCTGGCAGAGTAACTTGCTGGTAAGTGCTACAAATTAACAAAAGACTACATGCAGATAACTGATCTGAAATCGTTATTTAATGATAAATTCTACACTTTAGATTACAGAACAAGCAATGTTTGCGGTATTCCTGCATGGCTTTGACCAGCAGATGTCACTAGCGTGCCGTCACTCTTGCGTTGCGCATGCGTGGAGTAAGTCTTTTTTTTTTTTTTTTTTTTTTTGCGTGGATTAAGTCATTATTACGAGAAACTAAGTCATTATTATGAGAAAGTTTCTCATTATTATGAGAAAGTTTCTCATTATTTCGAGAAAGTTTCTCGTTATTACGAGATGTTAAGTCATTATGAGAAAGTTTCTCATTATTTCGAGAAAGTTTCTCGTTATTATGAGATAAGTCATAATTTCGAGAAAGTTTCTCATTATTATGAGAAAATAAGCCATTATTATGAGAAAAGTCATTATTTCGAGAAAGTTTCTCATAATAATGACTTACTTTCTCGTAATAATGACTTAGTTTCTCATAATAATGACTTATTTTCTCGTAATATGACTTAGTTTCTCGTAATAATGACTTAGTTTCTCGTAATAATGACAGTTTCTCGTAATAATGACTTATTTTCTCGTAATAATGACTTAGTTTCTCGTAATAATGACTTAGTTTCTTGTAATAATGACAGTTTCTCGTAATAATGACTTATTTTCTCGTAATAATGACAGTTTCTTGTAATAATGACTTAGTTACTCGTAATAATGACTTAGTTTCTCGTAATAATGACAGTTTCTCGTAATAATGACTTATTTTCTCGTAATAATGACTTAGTTTCTTGTAATAATGACTTAGTTTCTCGTAATAATAACTTAGTTTCTCGTAATAATTACTTAATTTCTCATAATAATGACTTAGTTTCTCGTAATAATGACTTAATTTCTCATAATAATGACTTAGTTTCTCATAATAATGACTTATTTTCTCATAATAATGACAGTTTCTCGTAATTGACTTATTTTCTCGTAATAATGACTTATTTTCTCGTAATAATGACTTAGTTTCTTGTAATAATGACTTATTTTCTCGTAATAATGACTTAATTTCTCATAATAATGACTTAGTTTCTCGTAATAATGACTTAGTTTCTCGTAATAATGACAGTTTCTCGTAATAATGACTTATTTTCTCGTAATAATGACTTAGTTTCTCATAATAATGACTTAGTTTCTTGTAATAATAACTTAGTTTCTCGTAATAATTACTTAATTTCTCATAATAATGACTTAGTTTCTCGTAATAATGACTTAATTTCTCATAATAATGACTTAGTTTCTCATAATAATGACTTATTTTCTCATAATAATGACAGTTTCTCGTAATTGACTTATTTTCTCGTAATAATGACTTATTTTCTCGTAATAATGACTTAGTTTCTTGTAATAATGACTTATTTTCTCGTAATAATGACTTAATTTCTCATAATAATGACTTAGTTTCTCGTAATAATGACTTAATTTCTCATAATAATGACTTAGTTTCTCGTAATAATGATTTAACATCTCAACTTTGTAATTATGACGCATACTGTAGGCCTACTGTCTGACTATGCACCAGTGTTGCTGATGCGGGCCTCCGTGTGATCCATGGATTATAAACAAATAGAGCAGTATTTCAGACGGGGACTAACAAATTGTGAAATACTAACTCTACTGAAAGAGGTGCATGGAGTCAAAATTAGCAATCGCACACTTGAGCGAATATTGAGCAAACACCAGCTTTGGAGGAGGAAGAACAAGACTAATGAAGCTGATGTTGCAGCTTTCATTCAGCAACAACTACAAACATCAGGGCAGTCCCATGGTTACAGGTGGATGCATCAGAAATGCTGGCTCAATGGAATTATCACAGACAGAGAGACCGTGCGGGTGATTTTACGTTTGCTAGACGGCGAGGGAGTTGATCTGAGGTCTAGCAATCGACTTCGTTGGCGAGTGTATTTCAGCCGTGGACCTAATTATGTGTGGCATATCGATGGATACGATAAATTAAAGCCATACGGAATAGGTATAAGTGGTTGTATAGATGGGTTTTCAAGAAAAATAATGTGGCTCGAAGCTTACAGAACAAACAATAATCCTCGGGTTATTGCTGGGTACTTTATGACTGCTGTCATAGAAGCAGAGGTTTGCCCTAATATGGTGAGATTGGATCTCGGTACAGAGAACGTCAATGTTGCAGAGATGCAGAAATTTCTGCATCATGGAACGCATCCCGACTCTGTTTGCGTCAGTTTTGGGCCAAGCACCAGCAATCAATGGATTGAGAGATGGTGGCTTACACTAAGAAGTCAGTGCATCCAGTTTTGGATGAACCTGTTTGACAATCTAAAAGAGGATGAACATTATGCGGACACTTTCCTGGACAAATGTTTGATCCAATTCTGTTTTCAAAACTTAATACAGGTAAGTCACATATTATTTTGTTCACTTGAATTTAAGTGTATTATAAACATGTCCATTTAATCTCACAAGCAGTGTTGGGTTGATTATGAAATGCAGTCTGGTAGATGGCATAGTGCACTATGAAAGACTGTGCAAGCTCCGCATAAATTTTGAATGAATATACTGAATACTCAATCACTAAGGCAGTGGTTTGCCACCACCTACTGTCGGTTGTAATTTTGTATTTAAATGTATAATTTTTTTAATCATTTTATATTCCTATATAAAGATTGTATACTGAAAACATTTTTCTCGTAACATTATTTTTGCAATTGTAATTGCTGTGTAAATAAAAATGGTCATTTCTGAGATGGATTTGTTGTTACTTTTTTCATTTGATTAGTAACAACCTATACTGTCTTTCTTTGATAAAAGGCTAGAAAAAATGTTCTTCTAAAGGTTAAAACTTAACCTGGAAATCAATTTAAGGGGACATGGGCCTCTAGTACCCATAAGACCTGCCCTGCATATAGATAATGTAATCTATGATCAAGTAAGCTGTGTAGATAACATGAAGCCTTCTACTACCCACACTGCTCACAATAAATTGGTAAATTGAATTATGAAAAAGCAGTACAGTTTTTGTAAGAGTATCTTTACTGACTACAGGTTATCAACCCATTAATAACCTTTTATTCATTTTATTTTTCAGGAAGAACTGGATCAAGTGACATCGTCATGGAACAATCACAGAATACGTCCAGTGCATAACTCTCGATCTCCAAATGGCCGTCCAGCAATTATGCACGCAGTACCGCAATTATATGGCACAAGAGATTACTTACACCCCGTAGGCCCAGAAGAAGTCGAAGTGTGTCTGGAGGAATGTGTATTCAAAGACTACCCATGTGACAAAGATGTGTTTGATGCCTGTGTTCATCTCATTACAGAACACAATCTGGATATGTCAAAAGATGTCTTTTTAACTGTGGATAATTATATCAAACTCATGGAGCTGATAAACAATGAACTAAGTTATACAGACTAACATTATTAGTGAAGTGTATCATCAACTGATTGACTGCACTGGAAGCATGAAAACAAATGTTATTCTCTGCTTAGTAATATAGAAAATTTGTTGAGGTTGAACAGCAATACATTGCTATGATCACAATGTACTCTTTTTTTACTTATACACTGTATTTCACTTTATTGGTGTCACTGTTACATAAAATTTTATGTTGTGGAACATTTATTGAATTTAACTGAAAATGCAGACCTGCTAATGCTCAAAATAAAATTAAAAGAAAAAAACACTAAGAAAGCAGCATGGGTTTTATACTGCATAAGCAAAGCAGGCAATTATTAAAAAAGAAAAACAAATAAAAAACTAAAGTTTACGGTTATTTTCTGTATAATGGGTAACAGGAATGGGTGTATTGCTGTTTGAAAACAGCACAACATATTGCATTGCAACATATCCTTAAGACATCACAGACTGAAAAGGAAGGCAACGCTCAGCTGTACTCACAAACAAATATACAACTAACAAACTAACTGTAAACAACTAACTGTTAACACATTTAACTGTAAACAGAACAACACTAAAACAGGTTTGCATGGAGTGCTACTTGATCACAGCAAAAAAATTTTTATATATATATATATATATATATATATATATATATATATATATATATATATATATATATATATCCATATCTTTGCACTGGAATTGTGCACTATTTGTAAATCCATAAGACATTACGTAAGGAAATGCTCAGTACTGAGCAGCAACTGCAAACAGCCTTACAACTGACTGACAATAACATTGCATTACTTTAAAACTGTATTATAGTTTTTTTCATTTTTTTTTTCATTTTTCAAATTGACAGCAAATTACAGCTGTACATTCAGACAATTCAGAATGAGGAAACAATACCTTAAAAAAGGGTCAGTTTTATGGTTGTATATAATGTAAACGTAATTGGACTTTTACATTTAGAGGTAGACATGTTTTAACTTCAGCAATTAGATAATGTCCATCACCCACACATTGCATTCTAAGACTTTGTTAATTTCAGATCTGAAATCAGGATAACTGTCATAGAAAACTGACAGCTCCAGGATACATCCACATGTGTGTGCAACTGGGCGTCGTTGGAATCCTTGAAGCGGTGTAAAGTTAATGATGATAGTTTTTCCCAGAAAAAGATCAGAACCAGAGCAGAATCTGAGAAACCGTGACAGACCCTGTGTGTCAGATTCCCGAAGGTAAGTAGTTAAATACCTCTGAATGTCCTTTTGCTGGGCATTCATGTTTTCTGGGAAAGAAAGTGACTTCAGAACTTTTCTCACAGTGGGCTGCAAGTTATCATACACAGAGGAGATTTCATCAAGATGGCTGATAGCAGTGGAAAGTATGTTTGCCCACTGCTCAATGACAAAGGCCGGCTCTTGGATGAGTTTTTTGTGGGCAAGTTCTTGTAAGATTTCCTCTGCATTGTCCTCTGTTGGTGTTTTACGACAGCTATGGCCATCCAAAACTTCAAGTAGTTCTTCGGATAAGTAGTCAGATTGCCATGCTTCAAAGACTGCTTGTTCTGATTCTGGAACAAATTTCAGGAAATTCTCGATGACATTGCTTTTAGCACTTCCAAAAGCAGCCTGCTCCAGGATTACTGGAGCTATTTTTACAAGAAGATACTTTTCCTTTTGCCATCCAAAGGCAATTATACGGCCTACACTTTCCCAGTGTATTTGCCCAAAATAATGCCGGAGGAAAGGCACCTTGAAAGAGCTACCCATAGTGTTCATAAAACTCATTCCAGAACTCGGAGAGACAGTCTCTCACAACTCCTCCTTCATCATGGCCCTTCTCAAATTTTCCATCTGGTGCAATAAGTTGAATTTTTATTTCACACCCGAACACACTTTCATCCAAAAAATGAGCAATGAGTTCTGGGAGGACATGACCGCGATGGACAATTAAGATCCTCTTTATTTTTTCACTATGTACAATGTCGTTCAGAGGTGAGACAGGTAATGTATCATCCAAACTTTGGTCCTCAACATTAAAATTACAGTGACAAATGTGATAGTGTTGCTGTCATCCAAAGCATTGCCATCTAGATTGGAGAAATGTATCTCTGTGGAATAAGGCAAAGACATCTCTGGTTCAATGGTGCTCCCGATGTAAATCACATCTGTATTTTCAGATCTTTCCACTGGCATTGTTGTTGGGGAGCTGTTCAGGTCTTGTGTAGTCAGAGCTACATCAATTTCCTGTTGCACATGTGAGCCCAAGTTATTTTTTTTCTTAGTTGTGAGATAGAACCGCAAAAGTGGCAACTTGGAGTCTGCATAGAGTTTTCCAACTGTAACGTCTTCATCTATAGACATTTCTTTGTAATCCTTTAAATCTACCTCAAACTCAGTGATGTCTCCCTCAGTGCTTTTTCCATCTGCAAAAAACAGCTGAACTGCTTGCTGAATCAAATCTGGTTTCTTGGATTCTTTGGAGACATCTACTTTTCGTGTGCCACCACCCTTTCTTGTTCTTACTTGTCTGAAGATGTCACTTTCTGCATCGTAATTCATCCATCCTAACTCTACCTTTCTCGTAGTCTTTTGAGCATTCCTTGTTTTGTGTTGTTGACTTGTTGTGACAGAATCATCACACTTACGTTTTTTGGATAATTTAGATTTCAATCGCTCAAAAAGTTTAGATTTTCTGTTATTGGGGTCATTCCTGTAACTGGCTTTCTGTCTGCAAAACCCCAAAATGGCCAAACGATCACCGTAAGATGGAAAGTATGTCTTTAGCTGCTCATCTGTCATTAGTTCGATGACGCTGGTATCAATCTAGAAAAAACGGAAATGCAGTTTAAATTAAATATTTGATATTTTGAGTTTGAGTCATCACACAATTTTCCCTGACCAATGGTTGGGTACAAGAAACATTTAGCTGCAGTTATTGCTGCAAAATGGAGTCAGATCAATTTTCTTAATAAATAAATGACAAAGAAAATATTCTTGTCTCATTTGTTTGATTAGGTTCTCTTTGTCTACTTTCAGGACTTTTGCAAAAATCTGTTGATGTGTTGGGTCATATTTATGCATAAATAAAGAAAATTCTAAAGGGTTTACAAACTTTAAAGCAGCACTGTATGTATGTATGTGTATGTGTGTGTGTGTGTGTGTGTGCGTATATATATATATATATATATATATATATATATATATAATTCAAAGTGACATTAGTTACATAGTTACAGAATCATACATTTATTCATTTTTATGGACCCTTATCACAGGCTGTGATGAAAAGAGACTGTGAGACTGTTTCACTGTAATCAGTGTTGGGTAAGTTACTTTCAAAAAGTAATTAATTACGGTTACTAATTACTTCAATATTGTATTTAAATTACTTTACTCATTACTCTGTCTGAAAAGTAACTTAGTTACTCAATAAGTAACTTAATTATTCAAATCGCTAATTAGGCTACATCTTAAAATCCATATAAACCTTAATAGAAATTAAACTCTTTATTCTTTCAATTTGAGTCAAACATAGAATAGTTTAGCCTTTTAGCTTTAAAACAACTGTAATACTTAAACTTTTTTTTTTTTAAATAAAAAATTGTAACCTTCTTTGGTTAACAAATAGAAATACTCTGCAAAATATATGAATAACAAAAAAGCTTAAAAGTTAAACAATACATTTCAGTTTGGCAAGATATTTAGGAAAAGCCCAACTTGTAAAATCCGTACAGGTCTATGTAAAAATAACACTTAACTAATGGTAATAATAAATGTCAGAAATTATCTTCTCTGCTGAATAAAGCCATGTCAGATCGCACTGTTCTTATGAGGTAAATTCCTCATAGTAGGTCTTCTTTCAAAAATGATGAAATCTTGATTTCTTTTTTAATCCTTTTTTTTTTTTGTATCTAGGTGAGGGCGTTTGCGCGCAGGTGACTGCATATAATGAGCTCATACGGGAAAGACTACCTCAGTTTCATTCGGATTACATAATCAGATATCATTCGTTTTCGATTTGAATTCGTTCATTTAAAAGTAGACACTTCAAGCTTTCAGATTCAGGAAAGACTGTACCTCTCTTTAGTTTCATACGGATTACGTAATCAGAAATATTCATTTTCAATTTGAATTCGTTCATTTAAAAGTAAAATTTAAAGCTTTCAGATATGGGAAAGACTGGTCTCGCTTTACTTTCATAGGGATTACATAATCAGAAATATTAGTTTTTGATTTGAATTCATTCATTAAAAAGTAGACTCTTCAAGCTTTTTAGATTCTATTGATTTAGTCTTATGCAGGGCTCTACGCTTACTTTTCTTTTTAGGAGCGCTTGTGCTCCTAATTTAAAAAATTTAGGAGCACGGTCAAAAATTTAGGAGCACCTTCTAATCAGTAATTAAAAATTTTGATAAAAAATGAACCTACCCATTACGAGGTGAAATTTGACTCCTTAAAGTGATTTACAGGGAATTTTGTTTTTACCTTTCTAATGGCATTTTTCTAACTTTATTAAAAGTATATCAACTTTTATTAATCAAATTCAAAAAATATATTTATATACTTTTTAACATTTCTAATTAAAACAGCAGAATAAAAAGTAGAATAAGTAGAATAAGAATAAGTTACCAATCAATTGAAAACAGTATTTAAGAAATAAATTTGTACTACAGAGGTGGCACAGAAGAGCACACAAGTGGCTTGTAGGTTTATTTTCAGACGTTTAATAAGGCTCAGAGGTCGCATAAGTGCAATTAAATTTATAAATTCATGTTGAGGTTAATGTTTTAAATATAAAATTTTGAATATAGAAATATTAAATGATTTAAATAACAGAAAAGAAACTTTAAAAATTAAACTAAAACTCCCAGCAGGTGGTGGCAAATCACTGATTTGATCACTGAATCATTCATTCAATTGATTCGTTCAAACCGCTGATTCATTCAGGAACGAAGCATGTGACTGTCTTTATGAATGGGTAATTGAATCATTGACTCACTAGATTCGGTTAAAAATGCAGTTCATTCATAAATGAAACACCGCTGTGTTTGAATGGAGATGTGCAGCGGCTCAGCTGTTATTTTGTTTCAAACTATTTTCGTTGACGAAATAGAGCAAAATAAGGCAGACAATATAAGTCACTTAATATTAACTTCCTTTTTAATGTACTGTTGTATTAAATCAATATCACATTTGCAAACTCCCTTAATAATCATTAAAAGCTGTCACACGTCTTAGTTCATCGCGATTTCACAAAACTCCATTATAATCAACGCAGCCCTCTACACTGCATAATGAATCTCTTATTTACACTCTGTTTACACTTTGTTTGTTATAATGAGAGGATATGTCTGTGATGCATTACTCAACGCTGAAATGGTCGCACTGTAAAGCCCTGTTATGTATCTGACTATATAAGGTTCCCCTTTCAGTCGGTCACTCCGAGTCACGTCGGATGACCGACGAAATTGGGATCTTGCCAGATTATTGCATCCAACTGCCGCTGATCACAGCGTGAGCATAACAGGCAGCTGGTGCACCGCATCAATTCATCCTTTCGCTTCGGAGCCAAGCGGTAGTGGTTGAAGCTACTGCTCTCCCTTCCAAGAGAGTGTTCTGCGAGTGAGTGCGGGGGTTACGGCACAGCAGCGGTGGTCACGGTGTCCGGGAGAGAAAGATCGTCTTGCTGCTGACAGCCACACTAGGAGTGTGCGGTGGCCAGCTCCCCTGCGTGCTTCAGCACTAAAAGAGCATTTCTCTGAAAGAGCAATTTCTCTAAAAGAGCAACACGGGTGATCTCGTCTTTTTAAAGATGTCTTTTCACCCGTGAGTTTCTGGGTGTGGTCGTTTCCTGGCGCCTCAGGACAGTCACGATTGCTGCCTCACGTGTCTGGGTATTCAGCACACTGAGGTGGCTTTCGTGGATGGTTCATGTTCTCTTTGCGGGGACATGACCATCTCGGAGTGCGACTCCGCTATGTCAAACATGGCGGAGTCCCTCTGCCTCTGCCGCGATCCGGCGTGCACACTGGATCCGGTGGAGTCAGAGGTGATTTGAGGATTATGGTGAGGGCTTCCCCAAGTGGAGCTCCTCACCCCTCAAGCACTCCGCAGCCGGTGGAGCTGCCGAAGGAGCGCGCTGGCCACGCGTTTCCTTCGGTGCCCCCTCTGACGACCAGATGTCGATCACTGCATCGGAGGGCGGGCCCTCTCTCTCCGGGGATGATCACCCGGCTGCGTTGCCCCCTTCGGGTGTGGTAGCATTGTCCGTGCCAGACCCAGAGATGACGGCTATGCTTTCCCGGGCCGCCGAGAATGTCGGGCTCGTGTGGAATCCTAAAAAGCCACCGTGTCCCGATCCTTCGAGGCTGGACGAGTGGTTTCTCGGTGGGGGTCGCGCTGGTTCTCAGCGCCCCCCTCTGGTGCCATTCTTTCCGGAAGTGCATGAGGAGCTTACAAGGTCGTGGAAGGTACCTTTCACTGCCCGAAACAAATCTTGTGGTTCCTCCGCTCTCACCACCCTCGATGGTGGGGCCACTTTGGGGTATGTGGCATCCCCTCGATGGAGCGGTCTGTGGCCATGCAACTGTGTCCAACAGCCGCTTCCACCCTGCGGGGTGACCCGTGTCTCCCCTCACGGGCCTGTAAGTATTCGTCAGGTCTAACTGGCAGTGCTTATAGAGCCTGTGGGGAGGCGGCTTCTGCCCTCCACGCCATGGCGTTACTGCAGGTCCACCAGGCCAAAGCCCTGAAAGACCTACACGAGGGTGGTCACGACCTGGCAGTTCTACATGAGCTGCGTGCTGCGACGGACCTCGCGCTTCAAGTGATGAAGGTGACCGCACAGTCTCTGGGTCGTGCGATGTCCACGCTAGTGGTCCAGGAGCGCCATCTCTGGCTGTGTCTCACTGACATGGAGCAGGAGAAGGTACAGTTCCTGAATGCTCCCGTGTCACAGACCGGCCCTTTCGGCGAAGCTGTCGAGAGCTTTGCCCAGCAGTTCTCGGCAGCCCAGAAGCAGACTGAGGCAAACACATCATGTGCCGGAGGAAACCTGCTGCTTCCACTCCGGCTGCAGCCACTCAGCCTGCTCGTCGCTGTGGGCGCCCTCCTGTGGCTGCCCCCGCTCCCACGCAGCCGCAGCAGCCTTTCACCAGGCAGCGTCGTGGCGCCGGTCGCAGGCAGGACGCCCAGCCCGTCCAGGCCCCCGCCAAGTGCAAGAGGCCCTGGGACGGTCGACCCAGAGATGGAGGAGACTGCTCATCGGGAGATGGTGACTGCACCACTCCCTCCCCCGGAGGAGGGCTGGGTGGAGTATCTTTTGTTTCATTTTGTTCACAAAACATCAGTAAAGAGCGGTTTCCTCAATCTCTGGGTCTCAAGAGGAGGAGAGTGGTGATCCGTGCATCACAGGATCGCTTCCCTCCTCCTCTCTCGCCAGCAGGCAGCGGGTGGTTGCCCAAGAGCACCCCTCCTGCCCATTCGTGGAACCAGGTAAGGGCAGTAGCACTCCATTCCCCGCTTCAAGTCGTCAAACACCGGGCTGTCACAAGCCTCAAGCCGGGTTCCTGTGTCTCCTCCCACATGAGGAGAAATCAGGTGAGTGCTACACTACACACCCAGACCCCGCCCCCTGCCGTCACAGGCCCTGGGGCCGGTCCCTGTGTTCCACCTCGCTGCCCCACCGCGGGCACGTCGGTGGCCCCGTTGGTCCCTCTGGTGCGGTCTCTCGGAGCCTGGTTAGCGCTCCCCAGTCCGTCCCGGTGGCTCTTGCTGACCATCAGACTCGGCTATGCGATTCAGTTCGCCCGGCGTCCCCCCAAGTTCAGGGGCATCCGGTTCACTTCAGTCAAAGCCGTCGATGCCCCTGTCTTGCTCGCGGAGATTGCAGTCCTACTGGCGAAGGATGCAATAGAGCCGGTCCCTCCAGCCGATATGAGGTCGGGGTTTTACAGCCCTTACTTCATTGTGCCCAAGAAAAGCGGTGGGTTACGACCAATCTTGGATCTGCGAGTTTTGAACCGTGCACTTCACAAGATGCCGTTCACGATGTTGACGCAGAAACGCATTTTCGGATGCGTCCGTCCCCTAGATTGGTTTGCAGCAATCGACCTGAAAGACGCGTACTTTCATGTTTCGATTCTCCCACGACACAGGCCATTCCTGCGATTCGCATTCGACGGTCGGGCATATCAGTACAAGGTCCTGCCCTTCGGGCTGTCCCTTTTCGCCTCGTGTCTTCACCAAAGTCGCAGAGGCGGCCCTTGTTCCCCTGAGAGAACGGGGTGTGCGCATTCTCAACTACCTCTCGAGAGCAGTTGTGCGCACACAGGGACCTGGTGCTCAGGCACCTCAGCCAGTTGGGCCTTCGGGTCAATTGGGAAAAGAGCAAACTCGTGCCAACGCAGGGGACCTCTTTTCTCGGCATAGAGTTGGATTCGGTCAACCAGACAGCACGCCTCACCCAGGAACGTGCTCAGTCGGTGCTGAACTGCCTCAAGATTTTATCAGGCAGGACAGCGGTCCCACTGAAACTCTTTCAGAGGCTCCTGGGGCATATGGCTGCAGCTGCGGCCATAGTTCCGCTCGTCTGCTCCATATGAGACCGCTTCAGCACTGGCTCCATGGCCGAATCCCGAGGTGGGCGTGGAAACGCGGTACTCACCGGGTTCAGATTACACCGGCCTGCCGCAAGACCTTCAGCCCGTGGTCAGATCCTTCATTCCTTCGGGCAGGAGTGCCCCTGGAGCAGGTATCCAGGCATGCTGTGGTATTCACGGATGCCTCAGCCACCGGCTGGGGTGCCACGTACAACGGGCACGCAGTATCAGGGGTTTGGACAGGCCCCCTTCTGCGTTGGCATATCAATTGCCTCGAGTTGCTGGCAGTACGCCTTGCCCTGTGCCGCCTCAGAGGGCGCCTTCGGGGCAGGGACGTTCTGGTCCATACAGACAACACTGCGACCGTTGCATATATCAACCGGCAAGGCGGTTTGCGCTCCCGTCGCATGTCGCAACTCGCCCGCCACCTCCTCCTCTGGAGTCAGAAGCATCTGAGGTCCCTTCGTGCCATCCACATCCCAGGAGTGTTCAATCAGGCGGCCGACGAGCTGTCTCGAGCGGCACTTCCTGGGGAGTGGAGACTCCATCCCCAGGTGGTCCAGCTGATTTGGAGTCGGTTCGGGGTTGCTCAGGTAGACCTGTTTGCAGCTCCAGAAACCACCCACTGCCAGTGGTTCTACTCCCTGTCCAAGGCAACGCTCAGCACGGATGCACTGGCACACAGCTGGCCCCAGGGCTTGCGCAAGTATGCGTTTCCCCCAGTGAGCCTGCTAGCACAGACACTGTGCAAGATCAGGGAGGACGAGGAGCAGGTCCTGTTAGTGGCTCCATATTGGCCCAACAGGACCTGGTTCCCGGAACTCATGCTCCTCGCGACAGCCCCTCCCTGGCCAAATCCTCTGAGGAAGGATCTGCTTTCTTAGAGACGGGGCACCCTCTGGCACCCGCGTCCAGACTTGTGGAAACTGCATGTGTGGTCCCTGGACGGGACGTGGAGGTTCTAGGTGACCTGCCACAGGAGGTAGCGCTCACTATCGCTTCAGCACGAGCACCGTCCACAAGACGGGCCTATGCGCTGAAGTGGAACCTGTTCGTCGAATGGTGTTCCTCTTACCAGGAGGACCCCCGGAGATGTTCGATCAGAGCCGTGCTTTCCTTTTTGCAACAAGGGTTGGAGCGTAGGCTGTCCCCCTCCACTCTTAAGGTATATGTTGCTGCTATTTCTGCCCACCATGACCCCATAGAGGGGAGGTCGGTGGGGAAGCACGATCTGGTCGTCAGGTTTCTTAGGGGGGCCAGGAGGTTAAATCCTTCGATGCCTCCCTCCCTTCCCTCTTGGGATTTGGCATTGGTGCTAAGAGCCCTACAAACTGCCCCCTTTGAGCCGTTGCAGTCAGTCGAGTTGAAGTTTCTTTCTATGAAAACCCTACTCCTGACTGCATTGGCCTCAATCAAGAGGGTGGGGGATCTGCAGGCATTTTCGGTCGACGAGTCGTGCCTTGAGTTTGGGCCGGCCGACTCCAGTGCAACACTGAGGCCCCGGCCCGGCTATGTGCCCAAGGTTCCTACCACGCCCTTCAGGGACCAGGTAGTGAGCCTGCAAGCGCTGCCCCTGGAGGAGGCAGACCCAGCCCTAGCTTTGCTCTGTCCTGTACGCGCACTGCGTCAGTACGTGGATAGAACTCAGAGCTTCAGGACCTCAGAACAGCTCTTTGTCTGTTACGGAGGACAGCAGAAGGGGAAGGCTGTCTCCAAGCAGAGGATGGCCCACTGGATTGTGGATGCCATCACCTTGGCCTACGAAGCACAAGGTGTGCCCTGCCCGCTCAGGTTGCGTGCTCACTCCACTAGGGGTGCCGCACCATCCTGGGCGCTGGCTCGTGGTGCCTCGCTAGCAGACATCTGTAGAGCTGCGGGTTGGGCGACTCCCAACACATTCGCTAGGTTTTATAGACTACGTGTCGAACCGGTTTCCTCCTGTGTTCTCACCTCAAACGGGTAGCGGCACTGAGAGGGCCAGCTCAGAGTCGGCTTGCGTCGTTCTTACGCCATATTCTCCAGAGAGTTCCTTAACCAGGCAAACCCTGTTGAGTCCTCCAGCACTCCGGCGTCCGGACGCGGCGGGGCGTCCGGTGCCAGGCCTTCAGCCAATGAATTCTTGAAATCTGGTGCGAGGCTAGTGCCCATATGAGAGACCCTGCCAGGATCCCATATGTGTATTCCACGGTATGCTTATTAGAGCCGTGTTTCCCCTGGCAGACCACGTTCTGCCATCTCTAAAGATGCAGCCTGAGCCATCTCAGAGACTTCCATGTGCAATAGGGCCCTTCGGGGTTACTTCAAATGTTTGAATATCACTTAACCCCCTCTGGGAGGAGGTGACTCCGCAGTGTGCCTCTTCCAAGTGGAAGGGCACGCTTCCCAGTGTTATCCTAGTCCTACTGTTTGGGTTGCTCAAGGAACACCAGTAGTTGACCTTCTCTGTGTAGAGCCCGGTCCTATTGTCTGCCTTATAGGAAGTGTCAGGGCCTACACAGGGCACTGGAAGGGGCAGCTCCTGTGGCGCTTTGGTAGGGATTCCAATTTCGTCGGTCATCCGACGTGACTCGGAGTGACCGACTGAAAGGGGAACGTCTCGGTTACGTATGTATCCCTCGTTCCCTGAAGGAGGGAACGGAGACGTCACGTCCCATCGCCACAGTCGCTGTACCACCGCTGAGCTGCCGGGTCACCGGGTCGGCTCCTCAGCGAAAGCATGAATTGATGCGGTGCACCAGCTGCTTCTTATGCTCACGCTGTGATCAGCGGCAGCTGGATGCAATAATCGCATGCCAATGTCCATTGGCTCGTTTAGTTACACTTGAAGTGGATTGGTCTCTCTGGCAAGATCCCAATTTCGTTGGTCATCCGACGTGACGTCTCCGTTCCCTCCTTCAGGGAACGAGGGTTACATACGTAACCGAGACGTTTCTCTGAGAATCAGGAAAATCTGAACGTGAACGAGCCGGTGCGCAGAGGGTTAAAGGGTTATCTTTAGACGGTAAATTTAGATTTCAAATTCAGTATTTATTTTAGAACTGTTGAAATTATTTACTGTATGTAACGCAAGTACTTTATAAGTAACTGTAATTAAATTACCTAAAAATGAACAGTAAGCCCTTACTTTACTTTTTCAGTGGACAAGTCATTTAATTACAGTAACCCCAGCTAACAAAAAAAGGTCCCCAGGACGTCCCCTAAACGACCTCTGCGAACGTCCCCCGGACGTCGACCAGACGTCCGCAAAGACGTCCTCCGGACATTCACGAGGACGTTCACAGGACGTGAAGCGGCCATTCGGGACGTTTAGGGGACTTTCGCTTTAAGTCCTCTGAATATCATTTTATTTGACTTTTAGGCTAATCAAAGACAACAGACACACTGTATGGAGCAAAATACGTTTATTTTAATTGAACAATTAAAGTTGCGATGCTTTTTCCGTGTGTGTGTGTGTCTGGTTGTCAGCTGTGGGGTTAGTCCTATGGCAATTCCTCCCGTTGTGTTATAACCTAAAACAACAAAATGAACACATTAACTAGTGTTATGATTGATTTAATATGTCTAGGACTACCGTTTATCCATTGAAACAAGATTTGTTGTTGTTGACAATTTGGATTTAGACCAAGGGGTCCGAAATTAGCGCACATATGAAGATAGGCCGTCCCAAATGGGCTTTTTGGCTCATATAGGCATCTCAGTGTGTATTTTTACCATATGGAAATTCAATATTTAAGTTCAATATCTGTCAATATTATATACGTTTCATCATTTCAGCTTTACATGCTAACGTTAGCTTCGAAAGTGTTCACAGGCTAACGATCAGCAGCCGTACAAAACGGACATCTTCAGCAAACGTTTAAAAAGGTAAACTTTTCATAAAATGTAAGCATTACAAGATACAAATTGGTTACAGTAGCTAATGTCTACAAATATAAAAGTATAAATACCTTTTCGACCGAAAAAAGCTAAAACTCAAGGCCGTGTCTCTGAGGAAATCATCGAGGACCGTTAACTGTCACTAAGCAGCTGAGCGTTGCCATGGATACATGCTGCGTGCCCTAAAGTGACGTCATTCGATCATTTGATCGACACTTGCTTGTAGCCTATCTCCTAATGTGGCTTTATTACACAAATTTTATTTATTTATTTATTTATTTTGAGCTGCACTTGGTATAGCAGTCTTAAATGCAATAACTAAAATAATAATTTTCCTAAATAACTTTTCTTGTCGGCTAACCAACAGTTTAAAATGGAAATAGAAAGAATTAATTTATGTGTCTTACCTGTGTTATTTTCCACTTTCTTTTCTTCATGTTTTCCTGCATTCATCACTCTGTAACATTCTTTTAGAGCTGCTGGGATGCAACCTTATTTTCTTCATGCATGGGGAATACATAAACCTAATTGTAGCCTATATGTTCAATTACATTATTGAAGGTTATCATGATTTTGATGTTTAAATGCTGAAAACAGACTCCTGATTTGATGACATTTTAATAACAGAAGTTACTCCTATTTTCTTTTCAAGAAATGAAAATTACTAATTTAACATTAACTTCATTTTACAATTAATTCAAATATATTATACTATAGTAATAATAATAATAATATCAATCTGCAAAACAAACAAAAAAAATGTTTTTTTGCATTTTGCATTCTATTATCACAGTTAAAAAAAGAGATTTTGTTTTAAGGAATAGGGTGAAGTCAGCTAAAATGGGCCACATCATGGTAAATGACTTATAATACCATTAAATAAGCTATGCATGAGAACTAATGATATTTTTATAAATTAGCATGGGTCTCTTAAATATGTATATATTTTTTAAATGTCAAAAAGTATAATTGTTTTAAAATTATGAGAGAGTATCAGCAGGTACCTTCTTGAGCCACGGCACAACATTCAGGTAAAATGGGCCAATATAAAAAGAAAACAACACAGGTAATTTCGGCTGAAATCATTATTATTTTTAACAGTAAATTGACACTATTGTCTTTAGTGTGCCATGGCAACAGCACCATATGCATTTCATTAAATTGAAAGTTGAATGAATATTTCATTAAACAATGCAATTACAAATGAACTGATCATGTTGTATAGGTGTGTGTTTCTGTGCATTGGTGTCTTTTGTGTGCGTACACTACCAGTGAAAAGTTTTTGAACAGTAAGATTTTTAATGTGTTTTAAAGAAGTCTCTTCTGCTCACCAAGCCTGTATT